>JAACJT020001012.1:0-16873 GCA_009936485.2 Gymnarchus niloticus | reverse complement strand
TATGAATTGTAGTGTAAAATGAGGTAGGTAAAATGAGGTAGGTAGACCACAGTCCATCTGCATGGAACATATTGCACAATATTGGACCATTCCTCAAGAAGAAAATCTTTCAGTTCTTTGAAAAATGGTGGAGGTGGAAATCTGTTTCGTTCTCTGGACTCTAGAACGACCTATAAAGATTCAACAGGCATTCGACTTCATCCTGGGGTTCATAAAACCACTCTTAAATATGTTTAACACTGTCTATGGGAACATTATCCAGGAATATGGGAACATTATGAGGGAAAGAGGCTTGCACCATAAGCCACACCTAGTCCTGCAACATGGCCCCAGTGTGAAGAACAGTTAATTAAGAATCTATGCCAGTGTTCAGAAGGATGTGGGTTCAAATCTTGTCACTGACAGAGTAATCATATCATCAACCCAAAGCTGGGCGACCCTGCACTCTGACTCCCAAATCCATGTTTATCATGAACAGCAAGATGAGTTACACAAAACCCAACAAATTCCTATTTACCTTACACAAATGACAAATAAAGTATACCTTATATTGTACGGAGGAGTTGCACATCTGCAGAACATTTTCATTCAACTTCACTTCATACAAAGCTAGAAGGAGTACTGTAGTCCGGCCATGATCTCATCTCCCACAGCCACCAACACATTCTGTCTTCAGACTCCTGCTCTACAGCAAAGACATGCCATCAGCCAAAAACTAAAACCCAAATTGGTACAGACACAGTTACTCGAAAGCCAGCATATCAGTATGGAAAATAAATGTCCCTAACTCGTTCATTCAAAACACAGCATGGGTTTGACGTTAATGGTTTGTCTGCCACAACCTTATGAGCAGTGAACTCTTTCTTACACACTTCATTCAAATTATCTGTCTTCCATAATTGCCTACCCATCGTAGGGTCAAGGAGTCCTTGGAAGCAAAGTCAGGTGGCACAGGGCATGAGGTAGGGGATACCGTGGTTGGAATGCCAGTTCACGGTAGGCCACACACACTCACACAAAATCAGAAACAATTTGAAGACACCGGTTCACCTCATGGTTTTAGACTGTGGAAAGTAACCCATGAAACCATGAGGAGAACATGTAAACTCCACAGATATATAGCTGGGGGTCCGGATTCAAACCCACATCCCTGAAGGTGTGATCACCAAGTCACTGTACTGCCTAGCTTCCCCAGAACTGAAGTGCAACAAATTTAAGCCTCAAACCTCTCAAGAACATACCAGAACACACACAACATGTCAGACTTCTATAAGAACCCATCCCTGGGCAGAAACGGGCCAAGCTCAGTTTTGAGGAGGAAGCCTAATCAAATCCAATTTAAGGAAAAAATATTTGGATCAAAAAGTCTGAAATTACACACCTACCTTAACCCCTAATGCAGACAAAAACATTGAGCAAATTTCTTCTGAATCCTGCTGAAATTCCTCCTGAGATGTTTCTCACGGGCTTTAGACAGGCTAAATGAAACAAAACAGTGCAGGTCTGGATCACGGATCTCCAAAATGTCACTACAATGTTTAAAAAAAAAAAAAAAAAAAAATACAAGAATTAAATTTAAAATGGATTCAAACACCTGGCCTATAGTTTTGGAATATCAAACATTACACCATTACTTTGACAAAAATTGATTCTTTGATCAAAATCTTTGATTTCCTTTGATTTCTACATAAAGAAACAAAACAGTTTGAAAACATTACTTTAGTTCTGGCTTCACTGGATACCTTAGCTGTTCCAAGCTGATTAAAATCACTCCTCATGTCTAAGGCTTCAAATATTTGGTGTCACTATGCCCCTGTGGCTGCGTCACCATCTGCCTTCCTCTACGGCGTTAAACCGCCAGTCTCGCTAAAAATTTGTTCTCATTTAATTTAGAGTTTCCCCTGTAATTTCCCTCTCTCAGGGCCTCCCCACAGAGCAACGACCTCCTGTGATAATGACGAAAGGCTAACTTCCAAAAGATGCTAATTTCATGACCGTTCAGGAGCTTCCAAAAGTAGCTCGTCTTCAGACTGAACTCTTATTACACCTCATTGCATTCTAACTATGGGATAGCCATGGCTTTACTGTGGTCATATTTAATCAATTATCTATCGTAACTGACAGCATTTCAATGTAACTATTAATAAGCCTGTCAACATGTTGTAGAAAGGAATGCATGCATTTGGACGTTAAAGCAAATAAATGGTCTTTAAATATAATGAAAGTCTTGAAAATTTTTAGAGACGCAAAGATCAACACATAGCTAAAGCAGAGGGAAACTGAATAGAAATTTATTAAAATGTTAAACTGACTTTTTTCTTGTCAGTTTAGGGTTTTAGGGTGACTTTGGGTTGTCATCATCCATCCATCCATCCATCCATCCATCCATCCATCCATCCATCCATCCATCCATCCACTAATCTTGGACAGGGTCATGGTGAACCTGGGCCCAAATCCAAGCAGCACAGGGTACCATGGAGAATGCTCCCTGCATAGGATGTCAACGAGTTGTAATTATTATTCTCATAATCCTTTTAAAAATGCACTGCTAACATTTGTTAGGCTAGCACACTTCTGATTATGCCATATACTGTAGACTTTCTTCCAACTTCCAAGCCACGTGTCAGCCTAACATGCAACAATGAAATCACAAGGGTGACTGTGATTCAGAAGGACATCAGCTCACATCACGCATCTGTGCTATTTTGAGACAGCCAAATTTGCATGGACAAAGCCCCCCGTGCTTTCTCCTGAGAGCTGAGTAACTGCGGGTCTCGTTCCGGCCACCTCTTTATCCAGGCTGTGGAGTAGAGCAAACAAGAACACTAAGATTGGGAAGCTCTCCTTTAGCATGAGAAACCATCTAGAAAGTTCCAAGGGGCCTTGTGGAGACAAAGGCTATAAAACATAGACCATCCAGCCACACACACGCACACAGCTAGATCAGCAAGAGAAACATCCAAATCTGTCTCTAACTCTTCTCCAAACTGAATACTCATTCCCAATGAAGGCTGCTTCTTTCCTGTTGTTTCTCCAGCTACTTGCAGGATGGTTACACCCAGCTAACCAGTTATGCCTGCCTTCTCCCATTTATCAGCATCCCTAATTAAACAAAACTCATCCCCAAAGTTCCGCTTCATCTTCTACATGCACATCATTCTGCTTTGTACCACGCACTGGCTCCTCTGCCGACAGACCTCTTCCATTTGAGAACTCTTGTCTTTTCCTATCACTGTGTCCACCGGTGAAACCAACACCTGCATTTATCGGCATTTCATGCTGCTTGTTGACTGCACTGAGCCTGAATGATTAACTTCTTTAAACCCCTACTGCATGCTCTGCCCTGCCTGGTCATAATAAACATCAAAATCGAACCATTAAAATTGTGTAAACTCAAAATCCCCCAAGTATGCTAAATATGTTATAGCCTAAGCAGCACTATCAAGGATATTTAATGGTCACCTAATTTCACCTCATTTTTAATGACTAATTGCTGTTATTAAGTGGTACAGGGCTTACTAACCTTACAAACACTAAACATTTTTAACATAGGTGCAAAAAATTTACTAATAAAAATTGTTTATTTCAGTAAAAAGAGCTCTAAATGTAAAGGGACAAATTATACAAATACAGATAATGGAAACCATTTTCTCAGGAGGATGAGCCAGCCTAAGTTCTCTGTGGATTTTGAATGACTGTAGGCCTACATGTGCTCAAGAGTGAACTAATTCTGACACCCATGTGGGAGAACCTCCGTGAGGCTGCACCCGTGGTACAGAAGAGAGTGTGCAGGGTCACACGCCCTCCCAGGCTTGCGAGTACCCAGCGACATGACAGGACGCTTACCCGTGGGCCGCTATACCGCTAATACTTCAAAATAAAATCCCTGACGGGGCGCTCTGTGGCACTGCTTAAGTTTTATCCTGTCTCCAAATGGCCGTTCCTTTATTGCCGCCATTTAGGATCCCTCAATTGGTCAAATAAATCACCACCCGAGAAAAGTAGTAGAAAAAAGCAGGGAAAGTTGAGATATCTGACAGGCAGAATCCAAAAGGCTCGATTTCTGTGAGTAACAGCCGTAATATCCTTTCTTGGCTACTTTGTCAGACCCCCCCGCCCTCATTGCTTGCACTGAAGAAACGAGACATAAAACGTCTCCATTTTTCCTAGACATGTCCTAAGGATCATCCTGGCAACGGCTGGCTACTGCATTGAGAAAAAGGCATCCGGCAAATGGCACCATTGCAACAAAGGCAATTGCCTGAACACTCAGGCACAGCAGCTATATTTCTGAGCGTAAACGGCCAGCATTACATCGCAACACTATCACCAGGTCGCCAGCAAAGTCTTACTTATCAATACTGTTAAACATATGCTTCCCAAGTTTCGAAACAGAAACGTTAAAGCGTTCCACTGAACGGGTTTTAATAATTAGCATATTTCTGCATTTTTAAAAACATCAACAGTGTCGTACACGACCAAATGAAATTAGATGATATTTACTGATTTCAATTGTTTCAAGTTTCAAATAATTGTCGATACATCCATCAGTTCCACCCTGCTTATCCGATACAGGGTGGTAGTGACTGTCAGAACCGACATTTGGCTAACTGCCACGGGCATGTTAAACGTGAAACCTCCATGAACCTGCCTAGGTTTATTATATTTGCTTATGTTGACATGAGGGATCAAATACAAGAGGTTTTAATTTTATATAAACAAAAAAAAAATTACAGACTGTGTGTTTCGTAAAACACAGTGCACTGAAGACGGTACGGTGAAAATGTTTGGAACTGAGTGTAGGCATTTTTAAATAAAGAGACAGAATCTGAATTAAGGAAGATTCTGGAGACCAACGCCAAAAAAAGCTTAACTGATGAAACTGGTGAGAGAGTAATGTTTACAGAATTACACATCATTTTCATTTGAATGGCAAATATATTCTTGTGACACTGAGACGAAACTACGTAACAAGGTCTTTATTTCGTACTCAAACAGTACTGGGGGGCAAACAGAAGACCACCATTTTCCCTGGGACCACTGGGGGGAGGGAATCAAGCAGAGAGATCAGTTGAGGAAACAAGGTTTGCATTCGGGGTCTAGGTTCAAGCAATGAGGTCTAAACATCTAGTCTGTAAAAGGCTGGTAAACAAAAAGAAGACTCATTTATTTGAACAGGATTTACATACAGGTGGATGATTGGCTCATCACCTGAATTCAGCCCCACCCCAGGACGTCCTCTCCTTCCCCGGCTCTAAACGATTAATCAGATTTACAACACATTTCTAATTTGGACTGGACAGCAGGTGCTACACGTAGCCTGTGCTGATTTTAAAGCTGGCACAGGCATTACATACTAAACCGAAATACTCTACAGTGATAAACCGAATTCCCAGACAGGGCACAGGGAATTCTGCTGCCATGGAGTCAACACACATGATATCCCTAAAGTTTACATCAACAACTAAACCAATACCTCATACTGACCCTGAGGTTAAAAAAAAAAAAAAAGAAAAAACCTTACATTTATCTTTTTCAGTACTATTCCCTCAATTGAGGTAACTATCAAATCCCTTGCAATAAGAAATACAAATTGAATCTTCTAGTTCTTGGCCTGTCAAGCAATCATTTGATGAATTTAGCAATATTTCAAAATTTATGATCATCTTTTAAGCATTAGACACCTGTGAGGCTAACTGGGAAGATTAAAATTCCAAAACCCAAAAAGAATATTCTAAATAAACATGTGATGGAAGTTATGCAGTGAACTGTCATTTGCTTGCTAATGGTCAGGTCTTAGGAAGTGACTGACAGAGGCACTTTCAACCAGCTACACTTACATTTAGGATTATATATTGTGTTCAATAATATGTAGAAGAGAGGAAAGCTTGAGAATTGAGAGCAGGGTCAACCACTATTCCAGGAACAGTTTCTTTGGGGTTATGGACTTTGCTCAAGAGACAAATGGTGATATGATGGCTTTGCTGACCAGGAGATTCAAACCCACGAACTTCTAGACACAAATACAGATCCCTAACATTCCTAGATGTCAAGCTCACACTCTGCCTGGTCATTGAATTCATCTTCCAGTTAGTCATATACTCTGAGGTACTTCTGCTGTTCCTGTGTATGAGCCTTTGCCTACTGCAGGACATGCGATTAAAATGGGAATGCGGCTGTTTGACCAAGTTGGTGGAGGTTGCTCTCACACCCCCCTGCCTAACTACCCAGGGTATAAACCCCGATCCCACACTGAGTTCTAGGCCTTCCCAAGAAACAATGCCCAATCTTGACTTCCCTGGCGCTGAAGTTGTCTTTGGCCCTCTCCACTGTGCCTGCCTCCCTACCCACTATCGATCCCGTGCCTAAATCTTGGAGACTGTAACAATGTCGTCCAGCCAATTTCCAAAAACACTTATTTCAAATTGACCCACTTATTTCAGGTGTTCCTCCTCAACAGGTTTCTCCTACCACCCCCCAACACGCAGCACCCACACCGAGTGGTGAAAAGACTATAACGCATTCTTCTCACTCGCAGCTAACAGTAGGTATCACTGTCGCGCAATCTGAAGGAGAAGGACTCAGGTATACTACATGGCCAAAGATGTATGATGATATTTTAAAGAAATGAGCACTTCCAACTTGGAGGCAAGATTTTGGGGAAAGCCCTTTCCTGTTTCAGTGTGACAATCCTCCCACACACATGGCAAGGTCCATAAAGAAATGGTTTACCCAGTTTGGTCTAGAAGAAATTGACTGGTCTGCACCAAGCCCTGATCCCAACCCCACCAAACTGCTTTGGAATGAATTGGAACAGTGACTGTGAGCCAGGCTGATCACCCAACGTCAGAACCTAACTCTGAGCCAGGCCTGATCACCCATCATCAGGGCCCAGCCTAATTGTGAGCCAGGCCTGATCACCGATGTCAGGGCCCAACCTAAAGTAATTGTGAGCCAGGTCTGATCACCTGACGTCAGGGCCCAGCCTAACTGTGAGCCAGGCCTGATCACCTGACATCAGGGCCCAGGTGAACTGTGAGCCAGGCCTGATCACCCGACATCAGGGCCCAGGTGAACTGTGAGCCAGGCCTGATCACCCAACGTCAGGGCCCAAACTAACTGTGAGCCAGGCCTGATCAGCCGACATCAGGGTCCAGCCTAACTGTGAGCCAGGCCTGATCACCCGACATCAGGGCCCAACCTCACAAATGCTCTTGTGGCAGAATGGAAGCAGACATTACAGCCGTACTCCAGACAGGAGTGGCAAGGCTTCCCAGAAAAGTAGATCATATTATAGCAGCAAATGGGGGGCCAACTCCTTATTAACTCCCATGGTTTGGAATGTGGGTGTGATGTTTGGGTGTCTAGATACTAGGTCACGTGTTTTAGCGGGTATTGGACCAAAGTAGGACCTTATTATCTCTTAAAGGGACACCACTGTGAAGCACCAGCTTTAAAAAACAAGCTTCAGGCAACACAATTCGGCGGGGGGGAGCAGCATGTTGGAATACAGTTTTGGTGAATTAACGCATATGTGCTTCCTCAGCAGGACTAATTAAATGACTGAAATGACTATCGCTACCATCCTGTTCTTATTTCAAAGTGCAAAGTAACTGATTCTCTTAGAGTCTCCAGAAACCTACTTCACTGCAGCATTAAAAAGAAAATCTTTTTTTAAATTTTAACAGACACAAAGTTCACAAGGTGACTGTAAGTCCAGAGAAGCTACTCTTCCAAGCAAACTACCTTTATAATATTGCTTTATCAATACACAAGGTTATGCTTATATTAAAGATGACTCATGAAGATCTGCTTTATATAACATTTTGATTATCTGACTAGTCACATTATGATTTTATCAGTTATTGAGGACAACACCAAGCTGGAGAAGATGTCTCAACATTAATTTTCCACGGGGTCATCTCATATGATTTATGAATGTAATTTTTCAAAATATTTCCTGATTTTCTTGGCATCCCAGTCTGAGTGGGACGGGCTCTGAGCCCCCTGTGACCCTGACCAAGATAATCAGCTCGAAGATGGAAGGATGGTCTTGCTTTTTGACAAGCTACACAGAAAGATATGGAGCATGTATAATCCTGCCAGATTTCCAGCACTTTCTCCGAGTCAGGACAATGCTTGCCAGCCTCCCCTTTCAGACACACTGCCCAGTCTGCGGTGGTCCAGCAGCACACTGCCTGAGGCAGCCTCTTCCCCCGCCACATACCCTCGACGTCCTTCTACTGCCCGAATTAACGACCCCCTCTCCCACCCTGGGTGCCTGGCTGCTTTCCGTGCTGTCAGTAGAAAGAGTGGGGAGGGGGGAGTGGGAGGGCAAAGTCCCAGCATCCAGCGAGAGCACGGAGTAACATATCGCAGAGACACAAACGAAGATCAAAGGGCAGGGGAACAGATAAATATCAAGGATATTTACGCCTAAATTGATAAACTGGCCTCCGTTTGGCTTGGCACCTTGGACGTTTCCCCCTTGCTCAAATTCCTGCTCAGTTATCCAGGACTGATTAGAAGCATCACGGACGGCTGGGATGTGCCAAATCCTGAAAGGCAGCGATGGCATTAAGAGCCCGGCAGACTAGCTGTAGTAGAGCTCATAAATAATAAATTACAGTTGAGATGTAATCAAAATGGCGATAAAAAGCAGAGTCTAGAGCTACTGGGTGAATTTCAACAAAGGGGCACTTTTTCAGAAACTTGGGGCAATTTGGTTTTAAACTGAGCAGAGCTTCAATAAGTTGGCTACCTGCTGATGATTAGGGAAGCCGTACCTATATGAACAACGACAGCAATACGTGTGCAAACGCATGACGTGGATTCAGAAGGTTTTCCGGGGGCCCCTTGAACCGTAGCCTTTCTCCGGAGTGGGGCTTTCTCTGCTATTTGTGAATGAACTTCAGCCACGGGCAGGGGTGACACTGACACTACTCAGCAGGTCCAAAATGCATGTTCCTGAGCAGATGGCCAGGTCCAGCAGCATCACCCCCATCAGTCCCTTTGCCTGCAGCACCGTCGACTCCAAGCAGACCATTAAAGAGGGTGCTGCTAGTCTATCACCACAGCACAAGTGGAAGTGATGATAATACTCTTAAAAGCCCTTGTGAGCCTGTACTAGACAAGAGATTGGAAGATGGATGGATGGATGGATGGATGGATGGATGGATGGCTGGATGGATGGATGGATGGACAACTATTATGAGTAAAAAAAAAAAATACGCAGCATACCAATATATATTAGATACCTATCGGGTTATTCAATCAACATAAACCACATGCCAAACATGCTTGATAACACAGTGTTTATTGAAAGGGACCAAAACAAAGATCATCCATATCACAGGAAATTATATCATTGTCCATAAGTAACATTAGTCCCCAATCCACCTTTATTAACTCACAATTCCGTCTTTCTAAACTGAGTCTCAGGTCTGGCAGCATGACTAAACAGCCTGAGTTTCTTCCTAATATATACTGCATATATAAAGTATGCACTACACAGCAACCAAACTACAACCAGTCACACCCCCTGCCCAGTGCTGATAAAACTGAAACCACTCATCTATGCAAGTTCCATAATATCAGCAATCTTAACTATTACAGCTTGCTGAGTAGAAAACAGTGCAAAATGTAGCAGAGTTACAAATACATTCTTTGACTCAACTAATGCACTTGTGAGCAACGGTATCATTAAAATGATTTGCCCTCTGCACAAAATTCAGAATGTTTACACACTTGCATTTGGTCTGAAACCTTGGGATACGCAAGTATATGGAGAGAGTTTGGCAGGAAAGAACACTGGAGTCTGGTGCATCTTTAATCTGTTCAGTGTGTGAGATAAACAAACAGTCCTTCGGGAAAAACTGAAGTATAAATTTTATTCCCTCTGCTGTGTGTGTGGAGTTTACAAGTTTCCTCCCTCTGTCCACACTAAAGTAGTTAGGTTAATTGGTGACTCTAAACTGCCCAGAGTAGGTAGGTGTGTGTGTGTCTGCGTGATGCACAGCTCCACCGGAGATATCGGTTTGTGGATAAAATCGCCCGATAAGGCTCCATTACTTTATTGGCATTGGCAGGAGACCCACCAGTAAAGCACTGATAATGTCTCTAAAAATTTATGATGAAACAAGGAGCTCCCTCACTGGAGGAAATGTGGATAAGCTGTCCTTCCTGCATTGTAACTCAGGCACTCTTAGCCTGGGATATTTATTACATTGAGACCAAGACTCATTGGTGATTGACTGGGATTGGAAATACTGTATTATACCACGCAAAAACTTTACACAGCTTTTATTAAGTAGAACAGACAATGAACTTTAAATGTGCTCGTTTGAGTTCATGTCACTTAAAACAAGTCACTTATTAGTAACATTGTATTATATTAAAACTTAGTGATTTTCTGTTTTTTTTTTTTTTTTTGAGTTTGGGGAAATTAAAACAATCACTTCAGTTATTACAGCCCTGGCAAATTTTCACTAATGGTGTCAATTTTTGACTACATAAATTGTGTTTTTAGCTTCTGAAAACCCAGAATCAAAATTTTAATATCCTTCAGGTCCTCCCGTGATGCACTGGCATCCCATCCCAGGTGTACCTCAGCTTTGTGCCCCGTGCTGCCTGGGGTGGGCTCCAAGGCCCCTCTCTGACCCTGACCAGGATGATCAGTTACCGTTTCTCACACCAATCACATCACATGTTTTGTCCGCTGTAAAGTAAGTGAACACCTTGATCCTGTCTACAGACCCCATGCATTGAGTTGCAGTCACATGATTGGCTGCTTGCAGGAGCAGGCTGTTCATGTTAACCAGCTGTATAATAATGTGGACGTTAATTGTATACTGTCAAATTAGAGAACTGAGCTCAAAACTGAAAAAAGTAAAAAAGTCCATTCTTCCTGTTTGAAATGTCACTGCCTCTGTCTGATGCCAAGTTAAACTGCAAAATGAAACATCTTTTGTGGTATTTTCCATATAATAAAACCAGTGACGCGTGGGCAGTGGTCCACTTTCAGATTCTGCTTTTGATGGTCGTAGGTCTGACCCCGAGTTGCGGGCAGAAAAGGACACACAGGCCATCCACTAAAAGAGAGATGCAGGCCAGGGGAATGATGTGACCGTGACCGCGTTCAAATAACAGAAAAAATCTAATTGAATAAAGAACCCTAAAACTCAGTTTCACAAGAGCAGCCTTGTTGCAGGATTCAAGCCTTCTAATGTTCAGATCCTCAAGATCAGCATCTCTAACCTACTTTCCAATACCAGAATTTCGTATTCCCTAACCACTGTCACTTTTATGTTCAACCCCCGGTTACATGGTAAAAATGCTCTGGTTAAAACCCAGGGCTACTAGCTACCCCATGAACCTACACATCAATATCAGTTACTAATGCTTTCCATACACAAGCTTTTTCTCAAACCTTCCTACTTAAATCGCACAATTACCCAGCAATTAAAGGTGGTGATTGCCTTTCTCACAAATTCACTCAAGTTTCATGAACTTCCATTAACAGTCCATGTAGTTTTGTTGAGCACTGCTGGTGAAGGGTCAATTCATTCAGGCTTTATTACAATACAGCCTACACTCACTACATTAACACATAAGAAAGACTTGTTCTTCCTGCTGGAAACCATCTCCACCTACGTCTGTTACCAACTCAGCAGCTTCTCAGATCAACAGCAGAGCTAAGGGTAAGATTACAGGGTGTTACTGCGATAGACTCTCCTCTCTTCCAATTTCAGTGGACTTTTTCCAGTAATATCTCCTTTCAGAAAGTGCTTGTCAGCACGAAGCCACTCACAAAACTAAAAAGCTCAGTATCCTCCTAAAAACTACTTTTTGTTGAACTTCCTTTTGATTCCCGATTCCGTAGAGTGTGTATTGCAGAAGATTCCGCACTGTAGTAATCTTCTGCTTTAGGAGAGGTTAAGTTTCATCCAGTTGGCATTTTTTTTCCATTTTCTTGTACTAAACAATCGTCCCTAAATTCCCTTCCAGGGCTCCCAGATTCACAACTGTGATGAAGAGGAAACATCCAGACATCCATCTGTCCATTTTCCACAACCCAGTACAGGGCCACAGTGAGCCTTCAGAACAGGACATGAGGCAGGGAACACCCTGGACGGGATGCCTTTCCATCATGGCCCACAGACGATTCAGATACACCATGTGTCTGGACGGTAGGGAGAAACCAGAGGAATCCCGCACGAACACACAAACTTCAGACAGACTGAGAGCAGGAATCGAACCTGAAACTGAAACCGTGAGGCCGTAGTGCCAACCACTGAGCTGCCAGGTACCTCACACCTGATGCTAATTGTACTGAAATAAAGGCCTATGGTGTATCAATTACATTACTACTGATCAGTGAAATTAAACCTGTACTTTCATTTAAATCAACCAGTGCACGAATTTCTTCCTTAAACCACATAGATCTTCTAGCTGACCATTATAATAAATCAATCTAAGATTCTCCTTCTCATACATATTAACCGAAGCCATGCGGTGTGACTCGGAGGCCTCCCGTGCGACACCACCCTGTGTCACACGCATTTAAGGGGGCGGCGCCAAAGGCTGCTGTCATCCAATCCGATGCCCAGCCCACTCCTCCGTCCATTCCTGATGACGTTGGAGGCTTACCGCCCTACCCATTTAAATGCTGCAAACCGCCACTGAATAACAGTACCGCAAATAGTAAAAACGGACCTAATAGGTTCTCCCGAAAATACACAAGATTTTGAAATGAGGAACGGAATTCATGTGTGCCAGCTCACAGGAACAGTCATTCAAATGCACGTCCAGTCATCCAAAGAACATACTCGCTTCATTCTCTTATATAAATGCCTGCTCTGCTGTGATGCTTCTCTGTTCTCCGCCAGCATGATTAGTCACAGCTTTTATGAACTAAGAAGCAAGTGTCATGCAAATCTGGGTGTCTGTCTGGAAAACCAATGGCATTATGAAAAGAATGTACCATGTTAAAAATGGTACAAACCACTCTCCATCCTGCTGTCTTTCAACTTACTTATCCTACATAGGGTAACAAGAGCCCATCCCAGGCAGCTTAAGGCTCATGGAGAGGGACACCCTGGATAGGGGGGGCAACCTATTGAGTGTGTGTGTGTGACTGTGCCCTGAAATCATGCATCTTTGGACTCAGGGAGGAAACCAGAATATGCAGGGACAGAGCAAAGGTGGGATTTGAGCCCCCAACCCACCAGGTGCAAGGCAACAGTGCTAACCACTGAGCCACCATGCCCCCAATACAAACCTCATTTATATTTTATCATTGCTATTAGTAATCTTTTTTCAAGATTTTAGAGACCCCTAAAAATTACACTATACAGCTAAATATTTTTATTGGGCTATAAATGAGGCGTGACCTCAAAGATATACCCAGAACACCTTGTCTGAGAAAATTCAGCTTTCACCTTGGTGGGAAAATGTTTTGCTTATTGGTTGTCTCATTCATTTCATTCAGTGCAACAGTAACAAACTGCACGTAAACAAAGGAGTCGCAGCTTTGTGTACTGTTTTTCATAACATGTCTCAGGTGAGCCATAAAGAAACAGTCAAGTTAGAAATGAATCTAGTTTATTCCAGTCAGGTCCCTTTAAACACATGGTTTTCGGCCGCCGATTTGAATACAAATATCGACAGTTGTCAACAGGAATGAGGGGGAAAACAGAGGCCCGGCTTCAGAAAGCGTTCCGGAATTCTGATTGGAGAAAACTGAGAGCCCGACTTTAGGATTTGAATCTCGACCAATCCTGAAGTCGGGCTTTCAGTTTTCTCCAATCAGGATTCAGGTTTAACTATAGGATATGTTTAACTCACTTTTTGGAATTGGACCTTGGTCACTGTGCAAAAATAAATAGCACAACAGCAAATCCAAGCAACAACAGACCAACATCTATATGGACCTGGGCACAAAGGTTAAGTTCTACTCTTCACTACCTGGCACTTCAATGAGTTGCTTAAATGTAGAAAATTTTAAGTCGTTTTTAAAGGATACTAGATAATTAAGTATAATTTGATGGTCTGTAGTTCCACCCAATTATTCTTGTTTTTTTGTTCAGAATTGGCTGTTCGTCAAAGGATGCTAACTTTAATCCAGCATGCGGTTACCTAAAAAATAGTCAGACAGCACCTAAGTGGGGTGGCTCTGTGGATGACACAATTGCCTCACACCTTCGGATTTGGGGTTTGAATTCTCATGTTGTATGCTAAGTAGGATAGGCTCCATGTCCCCCCATGACCCTAAATAGGATAGGCAATTAGAAGACACACGTATGGGGTCTCCATTCAAGTACAAGGTGAATGTTATTCTTACTCAGAAGAATTAGCACACAGATTTTGACTAAACAGTCATTGATATTCATCGAGCATTTAACAGGGATTCCAGAAAGTTCTGTCAAGTCTACAGTGACTGAGGGAAACCTGGGCTCAGAGTCAAGGAAAACAACACATTTTTCAAATTAATATTGATCCTTCAGAAGCTGAAAATAAGATGAATGGGGCAGTTTCTACAAGTCAAATTTTACAGAAACAATAGAGACAAAAGATTTTAGAGGTCAGACCAAGCCCACTTTGTTGGCATCCCCACGCATCAGAACCCATAAACTTATTTTTTAAGTTTCATCCTTCCATCAGTACAGTTCTTGATCTGTGCAAAAACTACCATCATTTTAAAAAACACACTTTCTAATTTTATACCAACCCCAGCCCTATGTAATGTCTAGGAGGCAAATAACCCCCAGCACACACTGCTCCTGCTCAGAGCACCGTCAGACCCTGCCTCTTTCAGAATACAACCTAATGGTGCAATATAGGAGGGCTACGAGCTGATAGGAGGAGTGATGCGCCCATCACAGCTGTCAATCGAGTCCACCCGACAGCCTTAAAGAAGCCACATGCGGTGCTCGGCTGAGGACTGAATTTCTGCCTCCTAAGGAGGACTGGAATAATGCCAATTGCTTCCAATCCTGATCACAGTCAAGCCAGTGCAATACGGATGCAGACTGTGATATAAGCAGGGGTGAAAAGCACCTTAAGAGCCATGGTGCCTCGAACCTTGGAATGCTAACTCAACTACCCAGGGGCAATTTTCCACAGGTCTGGAATATCATCATCAAGCAGAATACATAATTAAATGAATGATTAGAATGATTGAGTGACTGAGTGAATGATTAGAGCTTTATGACGAGCAACAAACAGTTTATTCTGATATGTTAAGACCTAAATCACTACTTTCCGCCTGTATCTGCCTTTGTCTTTTCGATCTACACAGAAGGCTTATCCCAGGGGAAGCGCTCAGTTCCAGCGAGATCCCTAAATGCACAGTGAGCACCGGGGGAGGGAACTATTTGGCTGAGGTATTTCCTCAGTCTGTTAAAATTCATTTTCATTGATCGGTCGAGGAGCTGGCATGTGGTTTTTGGGCACGTCAAGACGTCAACCCGGCACACAGAATGCCTGTCTGAAAGCGTGCATGACAAGGTCCATGGAGTGCGGTGACGAGCACAATTCAAACACCTCAGCTGTCCTGGGATAACCAGTAATCCCAGGATTACAGCTAAGCACTCAAATGAACTAGAGACAGCGAATATCCAGCTAAACACACACACAAACACACACAAATCTGCTTCACATTCGTGCCTCTTTCATCATTACAATTACGAATCAACTGACGTAAAAAGCTACACGTCCACAATATTTAGAAACAAGGAAAATATATTAAAACAAAAAGTTAATTATATCCCAGACAGCTCATTACAAAGCAGGTATCAAAGGCTTCTCATTCATATTGTGCTCAGTCAATAGCACTTTGTCAGGTACTAGATCTGCACTCTTAAACTCAATTTCAGAATTAATCAATGCATGCACTGCCAAATTTCTCTTCAAAACAGAAGAGCCAAAGAGCAAATTACTTCCACTAGCTGCATTTGCCTCGTCCTTTTCTTAAAACAAAAAGACAGCGACAACACACAAAAACATGCTTGACTGGCTTTCGGATCACTGCTCATGCAAAAATGCTAATTTCTTTGAAAGATTATGGGTAATCATGTCAAGTCAGAGGCTGAGATGGCCACTTGCAACATGGAGTTGCCTTTGGAGCAATGGGCAGCACCTGTTCCCTGCTCTCCAAATAACCCACAGAGCCCAGATGGGAAGCCATCTTCCACGAGCCCTCGAAGGACGATGACAGTGACGCCATCAGCGAGCTCCGAGCAGCGTGAATGCCTCGAAGCAGCCGTACCCACACACCACGCAACAGTTGTCCTGCAAGCACCAGACGGACATTGCCATACTTTTTTTTTTTTGCTCATTTGCAAAATTTACATTTGTTTTAATGTGCACGCGATCCCAAGACCTCTGCAAGGCCCTTTGCAATTTCCTTGCTGACACACTTGAAAAATGAACACTTAAAGTGCTGCAACCAGATAAAATTGACTCAACAAATGCTCTCACACCTTCCAAAAGACATCTATGCACTGTGATATACAGCCACCATGCTCAGTAACCCTAAGTGATTATTAGAAACATGCATATGAAAAGGATAAAAAAAAAAAAGAGCACATGAAACAATTACATGAAAAGATTGCACCTGCTGGCTGAAACTGGGACTAGATAAAGGTTTTTGTGAACACTTACAAAAGTTCTGCCTTGATACTAAAATACCAATGTGTGGAACTATAAGAAATGCAGAACCACTCTATAAGGAGGTGCCTACTAAATCTACCTAAAACAACCATGCATCCTTCACAAGTTTATCTAGTACAGGGGCCGATCTTCATATCGTCTGCTGGTCTAAGTGCCCTCCCTCAACTTCAGCTGTCCTGTCTGACCTGCTTGCTGCCTTCTG
>JAACJT020001011.1:0-16874 GCA_009936485.2 Gymnarchus niloticus | reverse complement strand
CCCCTAGTGCAATATTCTCGGATGTTATTTTAATCTTTTCAGGGTTAACCTGTCTCTTAATCAAAGTTTTCGCTTTTTTTTTTTTTTTTTTTTTTTTTTTTTTTTTTTTCTGGACAGTTTGCGTTATGATCCTTGTCAAATTTGAGCCTACAGCCACTCTGCTGGCTGGTTCTGATCACTTAACTGCTATGCCACTGGCAGATCTGTAATGTTTATTTGAATCAGTTCATATAAACAGTGTATAGAAACAGTTGCCTCCCAAGACTGGTTGAATCCAGGTTTTTACTAGGCATTGAGTTATAAAGTATTTTAAATCCAAGGTAGCAGTAGTGACTTGTCTAACTAGAGTTTTTGCCATTTATACGTGCATGTGTTAAAAATGGAATGAAAAGCAAAGATGCTGGTGTCTTCATTTTTTATTTATTTATTTTTTGTTTCCTACTTCATTTTAACCCCAGTGAGCTTGAACTGGCCCTTTAAAGTTGAGGTGACACCACATGTATTGGCTCACTCTTGTCTTGTGTAATACAATGTAGAAATGCAGGATGTACACAGAACTTCCACAATTTTAAAGATGTTGCTATTTTTCTTTTATTCTTTAGCACAGAAATTGCAGTAGCCTTTTCCTGCACATTATACAGATAATTAGGCAATATGAATTTTTAAATTTTAATTTAGGTTTTTGCTTATTGCCTCAGTAGCTCACGTTTCACTAAATTACCAGCCTAATGCTCAAGACTATTTCTTGAGTTCCTTTAAGAATTTTAGAAAACTGCAACTTCTATAAAGATATAAGCTATAACATGCAGCCCACCCTGTTTTACACATCACACAAATGGTTGCCTACACCTCTGTCTGATGTGATCATATTTGTCCCCTTCAAACGGATTGGGAGTCTGTAACAAGGCAAGCATCTTTTCGGACCATTTAATGTATTAAGAACAATGAGTACGGTTTGACAAGGGAGCATTTCATAGAAGTCAGGTACACGCAATAGGTGAAGGGTCAGGATATGCAGGTTCTAATGAAATATTCAGAAATGTCACCACAACATAAAACTTTAATTTCAACAGAAATTTCTGGCCTGCAACAAAACGATGTTGATTATATGACCTGACTACAGATCCCATGGTGTTTCTGAAAATTGTCTTGTACAAAATAGCTAATAAAACCCATTCACCTGGTTTGATGAAATACATTAGGAATTTGCACAAGTACAGACTTCCAATCCGTACAGATTGTAACCCTATTACTTGAACTTTTTTTTTTATCATAACCAGAACAATAAATGTGTGTCAAAAGAATACAAATACATAGATCTATATACAAAAATAACTAATGGTGCTAGGTATACATTTGTATGTATTAAATGGAAAAGGTGCCAGATCTACGTCATATTTATTAATATAATGTGTATTAATACCTTTTTGCATTTATTCAGAATTTAGTAATAGTGATGGAAATTGTACTCATTAAAAATGGCATTTTGGTTTAGAGTCAGACTATTTCATTTCATGAATTGAAACTTCACCATTAGTAATAATACAATTTTAATAGGTATGATTTGTATTTTGGTGTTCTTTTACCAAAAGTATCATTAGGTCAACCCCCCAGGGGTCTTTATTTTTTATATTACATATATAATATACTTTATATTTAATTTTCAATATTTTTCATATCAACCCTATATATACATGCAATGGAAAAATATCAAGGCAGGAAAAATTAGATCATGATGTTTTCGTCTTTTTTTTTTTTGGAATTCCAAGGTAAATCACAGTATTTTAATTTGCATACAATATATGCCCTGCAATTTACTATCTACATAATTATTAGCATACATTTTTAACCATAATATGTCTGAGAATTTTGAATGCAATTAACTGCATTTTTTCTTGTCCTTTTGAAGTGTTGTAATATCCACAAACTGACATATAGACCTCATTTACTTTCATTTCCTATAGATGTAATTTGTTGAAAGCATCCTTTTAGACAATAAGAGGCATTATCTCGGTTACCAATGAAAAACGAATAAGGAGAAACTGGACAGCCCTCTCTAATTCGACTACAGATTTCTAAATTACAAAGTACACGTACCTATCATATTGTGTCAGACAGATTATTAAAAAATCTTGAAAAATCTAGGAATTCAACCATTTTATTAATAAGTCAGTGTTTTAAGGCCTTATAAAACTCCATCCATTTTCCAGACTGCTTAATCTTTTTCAGGGTTGCAGGAGGGTCTGGAGCCTATCATAGGCACCCTTAGGGCACAAGATGGGGGATATCCTGGGTGGGGTGCCAACCCATTGCAGGGCACAGTCATGCAAACACCCAATGGACAATTAGCCTACAATGCATGTCTTTGAACTGCAGGAGAACATTGGAGTACCTAAAGGATGGGTTCAAATCCCCAGCCCTGAAGGTGAGAAGTGACAGTACTAACTTCTCAGCCACTATGCCCCCTTGATAAAGATAACAGAATTGTGGTAAGATGAAATAGAACTTTTTTAATCCTGAATGAAATTCTTTTCAGAGAATGCTGAAATTTACAACATAACAGAAAAATAGCAAAAAAATTGCACATTAAGGTTACATTAGTAATAATATCAAAATTAATAAAGTTAATAAAGTAAATAATTATTGCACATGATACTGAAAGCAGTGAAACACATGGGAATGAAATACTATTGCATATGATATTGAGAGGTAGTATTGCAATATTACTAAATAAAGCTAAAAATTGTTATATTTTTGATTTTTATTATTCTGCATTTGTCAATTTTGGAAATAAAGGAATATAAAGAAAAAAGAATACAAACAAGAATAAAACGCATAATGCATATAGAACCAAATGAAACGTCATCAAAAGGGGCCATATCTTAAATTTTTATTGAGAAACAACATATGCACAAAATTCAAATACACTATAAACTCAATAACATTGTACAATTATTCCTTATTCCTTTAAAGAACAATAAATAACATTAACGTTGAATAATGCTCGAGGAGGGACAAGGGAAAAAAGAAAAGAAGATTTCACATCAAGCTTTGAAGTAAATTAAGTTTAGTGAATATGGATATTATTTTTATGGCTTTGCTATTTTTACTGAACATTAATGTATCAAAATATGATTTTAGATATGCTCTAAAAACAACAACATTAGGTTTATGATTAGCAAATTTACAGGAGTTTACATGAAACTTAGCTATAATTAAGATTAGGTTGATAATATAACATTTGTTGGATTCTAAAATCAATTTGTCAGGATTTGAAATTCCAAAAAGCATGTTTTTTACATTCACTTTAAAATGTGGGTGAATTGTCCTGTTTATAAGATTATTAATATTTGTCCAAAATAAGTGGCAGTATTTACATTCCCAGAACAAGTGAATTATAGTTTCCTCACTATTACAGCTTAAAGTACAATACTTATGTCTTTTTTGAACGTAGCAATCTTATGATTGAGTCGATAGCAACGATTAAGAATTTTTAGAGTGATCTCCCTTACCTTATTTGTAATAAGGAACTTTCTAGGTAGAAGCCATGCTCTTTTCCAGTCTATTTCATTAAACATATTTTTGCAGCTGGCTTAGATACAACGTTTCTAAGAACAGTGTTTCTCATACACTTGTTGGTAGCTTGTATGCTCAGGAGAAGGCATTTATTACTAATGAATAGTTCTTCTGGAGCAGGTTTGTAATGAGTACATCTTTTTCCTTTCAGAGCGGAAGATAACAGAATTATAGCTCCTTTTGGTATCGCATCAAACACAGTACAATATTCTTTAGGAGTGACAGGGAGGTCATATTCAGACAAGAATTCTTCATATGTTTATAATAAACCATCGTCACTGTAAAGCTGACTAACAGAATAATATTATCAACCAATCTTTTAACGCAAGGAGTATTGCGTTTATAGGTTCTCTCTTGATTTTTCCAAATGTAGTATTTGTGGGGAGAGAAACTGTGAGAATACAGACCAACATAACAACATCTGCTTACGGAAATTGGAAAGGTGTACAGGTAATTTGGAAATACTATAGTTACATCTCAGCAGAAAACGAAGCCCCCATATCTTATTTATCTTTCAAGATGAGCAAATACGGCGTATGGGTTGAAGGGAAAACATCAACCGTACCAGCTGAGGGAGAGCGTGGGTCACGCTTATATAAACATTTTAAAACAGTACTATTTGTATTTATTTCAATTACTTTAAGATAGAATTAAGATGAATAGCATATCTTTAATTTGTCTATGATTGGTGACAGTCACGGTCGTCATTTAAACACATTTGACTAGATAGCGTCCGTCGGAACGCCCCTCGAAGGGCGCAGGTGATTGGCACACGTCACGGCGTTGGTTATAATAAAATTATGCTTTTTAAGTATAAAAGGAAATTTTAGCAACGTCTTAAATATAAAAAAAACCGGAGGTTTCAATGTCCCTCTGGAAAAGAAACGTAATTTTCATAGTTATTTCCTTCAGCCATACGCTGGTGCTTGTTACGACCATTCGGCAGAAAATGGAGGCCGTCCGCACAAGCAGGGGCGGCACTTCAGTGGCGTCAGAGTAATAGGAAACTGGTTCAAAAAGTGCTCAAATGTCGACAGGCTGCAGAAACGGGTTGTTTGACACGGTCGGAGTGGTTCTAGCTGAGGTGTGCCGGTACATGTACATATTTATTCTTCAGAGTGTGTCAGACGTTTAGGCTTGGATAGGTAGCCGCCTGCCAGTAAGCAGTATGGTGGTTTTCACGGCAGTCGCAGCATCCCTGGGTCGCCGTCTATTCAGCCCCGTTGTCAGACACGCCCGGTGTCGGCGATGGACTCTCGTCAGGAGGTGCAGTTTGGTCGCAAGCTCGAGCAAATACGTGCTGTCACAGAGTAAGTGCTGACATCGACGGGGGTCGCAGCTCCTTCTCTCAGGGGACCCTTGGTGGTGACTCAGTCATGTTTCCTTGATACTGTACACGGTCCATTTGATGCACGCTGCATGTGCTAAATATGTCTAAGTTTGAGTTATCTGTATGATTCCAGTGTGATAACAGATGGAAAGTAAAAATGTTAAGCTTAGACTTTGACATACAGTTAGTAGGTGTGCTTAGTGGGTTCTTTTTATGATGGTTGTGTCTGTGACGCTATTTTTATTGCTATGACAGGTAGGCAGTTTATTCCCGTGACTTTAAACCTGTAATTATATCATTTCCGTAATCATACTCAAGTTTCCCTGCTAGTCAACATGATTGTATTCCAGGCCTGTAAATTGCTCCTCCAAACACCCTTTATGTTCTTTTTAAATTTTTCTTTTTAGGTTGTTTTATGTTACACACCAGTGTAACCTAAAGTTCGATAGAGTTGAGAGCAATCCTGTGTGCTGCGAAGCGAGTTTAATATGCCCAGGGTTAAGGCGATTAAGACTGGTTAACTAAACCTGACTGCTGCCATCAGCGATAAATGTCACTCGAAGGAAGCCTCCAGAAACCTCGCTCAGCCAGTAAACTCAATGTGCAGTACACACCTCAAGTGTGAGAGCAGAATTTATTTTAAAATGTCTTTTGTTGAAACTTACAGACCTGTCTTTGGACACGGGGCAGAGAAATTCTACTCTGTTCAGCTGTACATGTAGGCAGTAAAACACTGGATCTTAAACTTTTTAGTTTTCAGAGATTGACATTAAACACTGTCGAGCCATGCCCTGCAATGGAACGCCTCATCTTTCTGCTACGTGATTGGTGGCCTGGTCTGCTCATCTAACAAAGGGCTATGATCCACTGCTCCTTGCGGGGAAAGGGAGTGGCAGGTTGACAGTGAGGTGTTTAGACATCAGCCAGGAAAATTTGCCTAGCAGAAACTCTTAAAAACAAATCTTTGGGGAGTCAAATAATTAAAAACCAAACCTCCCCAATAATCATCTCAAGCATACCCTACACTAGAAATGCTAGTAAAAGCCGGCCCCAAACAGCACAACCACACATTCCTCCATCCCTAATGGATGGAAATCTGTCATGGTCAAATTTAGGCATCACATTTTTTAGTCGTGTACACTTCCATCATTCCAACAACTCGGGGACAAATTTTTGTCCATTAATACGTTTTTGTCAGTACCTTCAGACTGGCAGTTTTGTATCTGACACATGGCCTCACTTTCCCATTGAACCAAAAAGTCATCCTTTAGCTATTTTTCTGAAGCCTGTTATTAGTGAGAAGGTTATCTTATCTTGAGTATATGCCAGAATTTTCTTTGTTCATAATCATTCCCTAACTACTCTCAAGAACACATGGGAGCTAGACCTAGGAGATAGGCTTTCTGAGTATATATGGGAAGCAGTCTTGAATCATCATTGTTCCTCCTCTTTCAGTGCTAAGCAGTCTTCAACAATGTAAAATCCTCCAACATATTCATTGGAGTAATGTGACGCTTTCTAAAATTTATTCCTGCGTTAGTCATCTCTGTGAATAATGTCATTAAGCCCCAGTTTCATATGTTCATGTCGTCTTCCAACCTCCATAATGTTTGGTCGGATATTTTTGTTTTATCCACTGCCTTGAAGATACCTGCTCACCCAAACACCGTAAACCATTTTATTTGGGGTGTTGCCATCTGCCATACTTGTACCAAGCTAAAAAGCAAACTTGATAGCCTTCACTGCTTGGTTAGCTAGTAGATTTATCTTGCTTAGATGAAACTCAGCTGCCTCTCTGTCAGTTTTCCAATGGTGAAGAGACCCCCTACAGTTTGCCAGTTTAGGAAAGAGTTAAGCCACATTGTGAGAATCCACTTCCAGATTCAGTAAGATGTGGGTTCCCTTTGTTGAGTGCTTAAAGGCAGTCCAGTTCTGCCATTCTTTCATGTAAGCTTGTTATAGATTTCACAATGGAGGCATTTCAGGTGCCTGCTTATGTTTTTTTGCATGCATTGTGATTGCAATATTTCGTAATAACCCAATTTTTACAGAAGTGCACACTCTATTTCTCTGTTTGGCCTTGTGTGTATTGTTTGTTTGTTTTATATGAGATTTTTTGGGTTGCTGGAAATTACTTGTCTGCATTTCTTGAGGTTTTGTTTTTGTTAACTTTGCCTTAGCACTTTCAGTGTTTTGCTCACAAGTTCTCTCACTTATTAACAGTTATTGTTGCTGCATGTTTTCAGATAAAACTTGCCAAAAAACTGCATATTTGTATATTTTAGTAAATGAGTTACACAGCATTGATGACATCTCTTATAGTTACACACTCAAGGTGGATTCACTTCATAAAATGAAAGCACGAGTTGATTTCATAGCCTGCCTTTATTTTGTCATTTCATAACTTTCTCAAGTCATTTCAAATCAGAGCAAGAATGGCCTAAGGTTTCCTGAGCAGGCAAAGGTATTGAGCATGTGCACACTGAAGTCGTGTGTGTGTGTGTGTGTGTGTGTGTGTGTGTGTCTTTCTTTCCCTACCAACTAGTGCACCCAATGTGGCAGGGGCCGCTAGCTGTCCCTGGTGGTGACCGGCAGTCCCCCATCAACATCGTCATGCGCAAGAGTGTCTACGACCCCCACCTCAAGCCTCTCGCAATCAAATATGACCCCACAACATGCCAGCAGATCTGGAACAATGGCTACTCCTTCCTGGTGGAGTTTGATGACACTACAGACAAATCCAGTGAGCTTTTCCCTGAGCATTTAAATGACATGACACTTTGACCTTTGAACGGATACACAGCAGTTCTTTCGTTTTCACCAATCTTAGTTTGCTCTCTGAGACGCACACATGTACAAACCTGTGAGAGTGAAGCCCGGGGTCAGAGTTCAGGGTCGTCAATCTGGTGCCCCTGGAGCAGTTTTGGGATTAAGGGTCTTGCTCAATGGCCCAACAGTTATGATATCGCTGCTGGCTCCAAGATTCGAACGGGTGACCGTAAGAACATGGGCACAGATTCCTAACCTGTAGAGTTGCAGTCCTGAATACAGGGGCTAGGTGTTGAATGGAGGAACATTAATTTTACTTCGGTGTCCCGTCCCAGCTAAGTTTATAGCAGCTGTCATCCAGTTCAGCAGCAGGCCAGAGAGGGTAAAGGGGGACAATTCTAATTAAAACTTTAAACAATTGGTGGGAGCATGGATTATTCCATCTGATAATTTGGTAATGTATTATCATGAGATGGTGTGTTTGTCTCTAATCTTTTTACCTTGGACTGTGTGCAGGTAGCAGGGCTCATCCTGTCATCGCTTATCTCCTTTTCTAAAGAAAGTGATAATTGATTTTACTTCTCTTTATTCTTGATCTTTTCATGACATAACTGTTATTCTGCCTTTATAAATACCACCGGCTCCTGAAAAACAATGACAATGCATACAGTAACCATATAAAACACACCCGCAGACTTGTGCCGTATAATGTGTTGTTATAGAAGAAGACTTGTCAGTTTGCCCAAAATTGCTCCACTCAAGAAGAAAAAAAGACCCAGAAACCTAGCAGTCGGATGGTCTCAGTGAGCTATCTTCACCGAAAGGCTCGTTGTGGCTTCTTGGGGCGGCGTTGCATTGTTGGAACTTGGGCATCGGACTGAATGTGTGGCTTTGTGCTTAAACAAAAAGGCAGGTTGCTACTCTGCTTCTGCCGTCCTGTGGGAATACTCACAGAATAGGGCCTTAAACGAGCCCATCATCATGAGGGGTGAAAACCTCATGTGGGCTGGGGATTTTGAGAAGGTTAGGGTAAACACGGTAGTGAAAGCCCCCAGCAACCTGCTGAGATTCTGCCAGGAGCTGCCCTTCTGTTGCCGGGGTGATGTGGCTCCCCAGCTTTCCATACTGTACCCTGGAGGGAGCATGACCAGGCGTACTGATATGGTAATGAGGGAGGAAATGCAGAACACCCTTTTTAATGTTGCTGATGATGGATATAAATGCAGTGGATCATTATGTGTAAAGCTTTCAAAGACCTAGAATACAGCATATGTGCATTTAACCCAGTTTAGTCTGTCCATGCTCAAGCAGCATAGCTCCAGCCAGACTTTGGACATGTGGCTTCAGCTGGTCTGACTGGAGTGAACCAATTGAAGTAAGCCAGGGTGGTGGTGAGGGCATGGGCAGTGCCCTCATCTGAGGATGCACTGCTACTGGGGACTGGGTACCACAGCTCCAGGAGTGACCATGGTCCTGAGTTACTGTTAACTGCTTTTCCAGGTCAGTGACGTGGTAAGGGTTGGTGGGCAGTCGTCGTGCCTTGCCCATGTGTGTCCCCCTCCATGCAGAAATACCTAGAACACAGGCTTGTTTTGACTTCGTCCTTGTCCATCTTGACCTGTCTTCCACAGTCCTTTAATTCTTGAAACATCCATTCAGACTCAGTACAAAAGATTAGGCTGTTGTGTTAGGAGGTGGAGTTCTGAGTAACACAAGCCCTGCTTTTGAAAGCCTGAAGATCGTGGTTGGTTTCTGCTGTGGGGCAGTTGTGCGGTGCCAACTTGCCATGGTAACCACCGGTCGGCTGCACTGTCTTTCAGGGTTAGCTCTTCACTTGTATAATCATTGCATTGTCATGGTGAAATTTTCACGTGTGGTAGGTTTACCTGGGAGTTAAATCAGAGTACACATGGTGTCAAGTGTTTTCACCATATTTTTCCTTGCTTTTCAACATTCTCCAGTTTGACCTTTCCACTGATCTTGGCTCAGATTGTATTTACCTTGTTGTGTGTGTGCTATGGCTGGGTTTCCGTCAAGGAGAGGCGGGCTCACAGGAACCGTCTGCTATCCCCCACCATTCCCATGTCTTCCTTTGACTCAGCGCTCAGCGGCGGGCCCCTGGAGGACCAGTACCGGCTCTGTCAATTCCACTTCCACTGGGGGGAGAACAACGCCTGGGGTTCGGAGCATACCGTGGACCGCTGCCTGTACCCAGCTGAGGTCTTTTGTTTTCCAGTTCACCTCTGTGTGTCTGTCTGGAGGCGTAAGGGTTAAACACTGTTACGCCTATCCTTGAGAAAGGCGGTGTCCCGACTGACTGTATCGAGTGTTCTGGATAGGAGGGCACTCTGTCTTGATGTAATATCCATGATCTAGTATACTGTGTGTTTCCCCTGTTCATTACTTCATGACACGTTTCTTGATCTAATCCTCTGGCTAGAAGGTGGCGTTAGTGAAGATCCGCTGGCTGTCCTGTAGCACGCTGATGTGGGACACTTCTGTTATAGGTAGCGGCACAGAATGTCCTGACATTCTCTGTCCCGGTAGCACACAAGGTGCTGTGTGTACAAGTAGCAGCAGAGAGTGAGCAGGTTAAGTCAACATACGATTTGATGTACAAACATAAAGCAGCCGTTGCGTACCTATATGGTTTATCACATGCTTGCTACTGGGAGATTAATACTGTGATTAATTTGCCTTTCTATTGGACCCAGCAATAGAATTCTAGCTCGGCTCTGGGTTATAAGGCAGACTTTCTCAGCATGCGTGTTCTGTTGGAGAAAGTACTGGGGTTCTGGATGGAGGAAGCCGGCCGAGTGTGGAACGAGGGACGATACGGTGTCTCTGACTCCTGCATCTGTTTGTCTTTCCAAAGCTCCATATCGTCCACTGGAATGCGGACAAGTACAGTCTGTTCGAGGAGGCGGTGATGGAGGGGAATGGGCTGGCCGTCATCGCCGTCTTTCTTAAGGTGGGGGGGGGGTCATCCAAGGACATGGCCTTGCACACACCTCTCGTGTTCCCGTGTCTGGAAGATGTGACTCAGCATGGACAGTAGCGTTTAGGCAGTTAACTGACCAGATAAACAAGCAGAATGTGTGATGACTGCTAGTTACAATGCTCTTCTGCTCCTAGCAATTTGCTGCCTAGAGATTAGACCACTTAGACAATTGAAGTTGATCCTGAGCCCTCAGCGTGCATCGGTGATGATAGATCATGGGGATCGCTATGATGGTCAGGCTGGTGGGTGTGTAATTATGCCAGAATGTCTCCAGAGAATCAGTGTGACATTTCTGACCTGGCTTTAGGTGGGAAAGAGGCACGATGGTCTGCAGAAGCTGGTGGATTGTCTCCCTGCTGTCAGACACAAGGTAGGTTGATCCAGGATTAATGGGGAGGATTTGGTGTCAGAGCAATCAGTCCAGGTACTTCAGCTGCTTTCAGGGTCTGGCTAAAGCAAGTTACTACTCCAGTCATCCCTTAGATCTCCTGTTTTACAACAGTGAAACACTTGGGCAACAGGTTTGCCATATGCAAGCTCACCCACACATCTCTGCGCACTGTGTGATGTTGTGGAGTTCTGGTTCATGTGACTAAACAGCTCCTTTAGTGTAATGAAAGAGATGCAGAAATTTAAACACATCTACAAACACTATGTTGCACTAAGACTTTGAACTTGTGACCGTGTCACTACAGTCAACATCCCACTCAAGCAAAAACAAGGCAGGACTTTCCTATAAATGATTATTATAAAATAATGGCAAATCCAGCTTTTACTGGTGTAATTTATTCTAGGCATACTACTGGTAAATTTGCAAATGGAAGTCAGTCCTGAAATGGATCCCTTCTGACCTCTAGTGGCCAATGAGATAAATCTCGTGTCCAGCTGGAGTCGCAAAGTTCTTGATCAGTGTAGTCTCACTGAGCGTTACGTCTAGCAGGTAACGAGTACTAATGCACTAATTTGTGGGTATGTGGGTATGAATGTGTGCTTCTGTGTGTTCATGGTGGTGAACCTTCCTATACTATCTGCCCCAGGACAGTGTAGTGGAGTTCAGTAGATTTGACCCTAGCTGCCTCCTGCCATCAAACATTGAAGACTACTGGACATACGCAGGCTCTCTGACCACCCCCCCACTAACGGAGGCTGTGTCCTGGATTGTCATGAAGCAGCATATTGAAGTTGGTCACGACCAGGTATGGATACAGAAAATGTTTCTTCTTTTTTGTGACAACAGCTAGAATGCTAGTATGCCGATTACTCAGGAAATGCCACGGTAACCCGGGAAGTCTGCAATGTCTGGTCGGGACTAGAATTAGCTACAGGATCGGGGCTTCTAACCGTCTCCTCTTCCTCTCTAGCTGGCTGTGTTCCGGAGCCTCCTGTTCACCTCTGCTGAGGAAGAGGCACAGAAGAGCATGGTCAACAACTTCCGCTGTCAGCAGCCCCTGAGGGGTCGAACTGTGCACTCTTCTTTTTCCCCTTTCCTCTACGAAGACTTGCCCAGTGAGAAGGCAGACAACTGACCTCTGCCATACTGCAGCCGAATGGGAGGGGGGGAAGCCGCCTAGTAGTAGAGGAAAGTACTGCAGCATAAAAGTGGTCAGGAAAATCAGAGCCATGGGTGGATACCACCCGGTTCATATGAGATGTTCAGCATGGATGCAGAACTGGTCAGCAGTAAGGCTTTCCTGTTTAAAACCAGGTTTTATTTTAATACTTACTCACCAAGTTTTTTTTTTTATTGCTTCCACCATAAACCTACTTCTATCTTTTTAGTCTAGTTTGTAACAGAACAAGTAGTGCCAGTGCCTTAATGATTGATAGATGAGTAAGGATCACGTTCAGGTCTAGGTTCTAAGAATCTATACTATTTTTATAAGTCATGTGATGGATTTTAGTTTCGAGGCTAGGAAGCCCACTTTAATGGGTGGATACCACCCGGTTCATATGAGATGTTCAGCATGGATGCAGAACTGGTCAGCAGTAAGGCTTTCCTGTTTAAAACCAGGTTTTATTTTAATACTTACTCACCAAGTTTTTTTTTTTATTGCTTCCACCATAAACCTACTTCTATCTTTTTAGTCTAGTTTGTAACAGAACAAGTAGTGCCAGTGCCTTAATGATTGATAGATGAGTAAGGATCACGTTCAGGTCTAGGTTCTAAGAATCTATACTATTTTTATAAGTCATGTGATGGATTTTAGTTTCGAGGCTAGGAAGCCCACTTTAACAGAAGTTGTACAAATGTGAACTATCAAATGCACAGTGGAATGTAGCATATCCATGGACCAGGGCACTTTCCATATTATCAGCAGTGCATTTGGAACGTAGCAGAGTGTAAATGCCACCATGGCTTTCAGTTTAGTGTTGCTCTCAACTGTGAGGTTTTGTGCTTGTTTCTCTGTATGGGAGAGGTCATCATGCAGACCTGTCCTGACTGTCTACCAGAACTTTCTGCATCATTAGCTTGGGCAGTTGCTTCTGTATGACCCAGACTGTAGGATGACATCTGGGCAGCCAGCACTCCGACAGTAGTGTGACGATGCTAGCTAGGTGAACAACATGTACTTTAACCAGTTTGGGCATTGACCGAGTACCTGTCGAGATGCCAGCTGGTATTTATCAGCCTCCGTTTTATGGGTCTGTGCACCTTCTCCACCTCTATGACTAGTGAACACCAGGATCCCAGTGGCAGAGAGCAGCTTTGGGTTAATCATGTAACAGAGCCCCTGGCACATTGTTCTGGAGATCACATTTGCCCTGGAAGCCCCTGTTGTTCTGTTCAGGGATTTGGAAGCACTGAGGCATGGAGGGATGGCCAGAAGCCATGGCCCACACTCCTGCCCCTTTGCGAGAAGTGTTCTGCTGATTCTATGTTATCTCCTCTCCAATTGGCCCTTGTCTGGACTGGCCCCTACTTACTGCTGTCTTAGTACAAAAATGCAGTCCCAGCTTGTCGTATGTAATGCAAGCTGACTTTGGTCTATTCAAAGTCTGAAAGGCGGAAGGACGGTTGTCTCTCTGACCATGAGAGAATAATGTCCTTGTGCACACTGGCCCCCCCTATGGCCTCTTTCCTGAATGGGATGGCTGCCATAGCCTCCCCCGTCTCCCATTTGCTAGTCGGGGAGCATGGTTTGACGCTAACCTGATTTGAAAAATTGTTCCTGTAGTCAGAACCAGCCTAATAGTCTACAGGTGTAGGTCCTTGACCCAGAGGGACGAGTGGGCTGTTTGGGGTGCTCTTAAACAGTATTTAGATAACAGCTTCTTGAGATGTTCCTCCTTTGTTCTTTTTTAGGATCATCTGCCACTTAGTGCTCAGCCTCCTGTTGACTGTAGATGAGATGGTGTGCCCAGTGCTATTTTCCTGGTCTGGCTGCCACTTGACCATAAATTGCTACAACTTGCCTTTAGTTTGAAGGATCTTGCAGAGAATTTGTGGTCTCCTGTATGGGTCATGGGTGTGATTTAAGTCATGTAAAGACAATCAACACACCTTTAGTTTTTAATGGATTCTTTCCTGTCAATGGAGAGTTAGTGTTTCTTCAAGTTCAGTATTTTTCCTGACTTACACACTTGGAGTGTGTTTATATTTGAGGTGTACATTTTAAATGATGAAAGGCTGTATATTGTCAATCATTGCTTTACATGTGAGCTTCTTGCTCTTTCCCAACAAAAGTTCTATGTAAAAAAAAAAAAAAAAAAAAAAAAAAACTGAGCACAGTCTTATTAGAACTAAATTATATTGAGTCTTCCGCTGCTGACACACATATGTTTTAGTCTAGTGTGTACAGTGTTTTGCTTTTGTCTGTCTAGTTTTCTGAATGAATGAGTGGTGATGGTTCTGGTTCTCTTTGATGTATACTGACCCATTCTCACAGGCCCCTTGTCGCCTTCCCTTTCCCGCTTCCCTGTTCAATCCAGGAACTTGTCTCCTTGCTCTTGTTGTAGAGCCAAGGGGCGGTGGCTTGTCCATCCCACTGTTACGGCACACAACTACTCATGTTACATGAAAGATTGCATTTTTTCTGTATTAAATAAGTTTTATACTGTTTTGTGTGGAGTCATTTTCTGTGTTTGTGTGTGAGTTCATTTCCTTTTGAAGTGAGTTAAGTTGAGATTTCATTCATCCAACTGCTTATTCTGAGTTTCACAGGGAGGCCTGGACCCTATCCCAGGCAGCATAGGGCACAAGTATGGAGTATACCCTGAACGGCATGCCAGTCCATCACAGGGTACGTACATGGGTACGTACACAATTGCAGTGATATTCTATGGGTGATTTATAGATGTCAAAGATCAATTTTATTCAAAGCAGAATAAATTCTAATGACAGTATTGACCTAGAATCTGCTAAAAATGGAAAAAATACTAGGTTGATTACTATATTTAAAAAGTTACATACAATATTGCATAGATTAGACTTTTTGCATTGGTACATTGCAATTGGAATGACCATGAATTGTAACAGCACTGTTCCCTCACACCTCCATGAATCGGAGTTGGAATTCTACTGTGCGCGTGGAGTTTGCATGTTCACGTTGTTCTTTGTGAATTTCCTCCCAGTACCCCAATTTCTTCTCACAATTCAAAGACATGCAGTTTGACTAAGTGGGCTCCCTCAATTGCCTGTAGTGTGTCTGTACATGGACTGGGCTTCTGTCCAGGGTGTACCCCACCCCTGTGCCCTGTTCTACTTGTGATAGGCCCCAGGAGACCATGAGCGAGATAAACAGTAGAAGATGGATGGAGCGATGATAATGACAAACTTCATACATGTACAACTGTGAGGTTGGTCTATTTTCCTTCTCAGTCTCATTTCATGTAATTGATTTTCATTTATTTTGTTTTCATGTACAGTTCCCCCTGTTTTCGTTCACAGCCTTGAAAAATTAAAAGAGGAACTGAGATGGATTTTCTGTGCAACTCAACATGCAGGGTCTCGATATTAGAATATGGGTTAATGTTAGGGACTTGTAACCAAGTCTTTGCTGATCCAAATCCTAGAAGGGGAATGGCTGTTGTAACCCTGGATGAGGCAGGGTTTCTTAATCACAACTGTTTCAACAAACTAAGCAGCAGTGAGGGCCTTGGAAAATATAGTGTTTAACAGTATGGAACTGTATAGCATCCTCCAATTATTCTTGTTTCCTAGTGGTATATAAATTAGGTCACGTGTTTGAAGTTCATTTTCAGGAATTACTATTTATAGCAAAAGACAGAGAGCTCTCCGAAGACACCAGTACAGAGTATATTAGGCTAGACACTATATCTAGAGATGACTGTAAAAAAAATAAGTACAATTTTCCGTTGTTATGGCAGTTAGGCTACAGCAACACTCTCATCCCAGCCATGTGGGGCAAACAAGTTCATATGGTCTACCTCACATGAACAGAGAGAGACTGTTTGAGATGCAATGGGAAACCCAATGGTGGCATATGACTGAGTAAAAAAAAAAAAAAGTTTCTAAAACTACTGTTCACTGTCCAGTCCATGAAGCTGGACTTCATTTGCAAGAAAAAGCACATGATGAAGCAAAAGAATCAGGAATCTTGAAATTTCCTGATGCAAAACTTTTTCTTTATAGGGGCAATGAGGAAAAATATTTGGTTCACAGGGTAGTGAGCTTTTCTTGCCCTGTCTATAAGGGAGTTTCTGTGCTGATGGGCATGACACTATTTATCTTCTGATATCACCTAAGTGACTTAGTTTTACAATTTAAACTGAGTAGAAGTGGTAAGGATGAACATTTTATTTACCCTCAGGCCTGCTATGACGTATGTCAGGGACTCCATATGGTGTGAGGTTTGTTTGACATCTACAGGATCTAGTTAATAAGATCATCAAAGCAAGTAATGAAGAATTACAGCCAAGCATCTCATTACATCTAGAAAAAGGCTACTGATTAACAACTGACTTTTCAGACAGATACACATGAAAGCCAAAGGAAATGGTTGACTGACCAGAAGAATCTGTAGCTTGAGCCTTCACTTCTGAATCACAAGAAAAAAGTTCAGGAGGTCTTCAGTTTAATATGGCATTTTGGAGTGCAAAATTCTATTTATGGAGAATCAGCCAACTGCAAGAGACTAATAGAGTTTTGTCAAGAAAATTTTCAAATATTTTGGGCACACAATGAGAAGACAGGAGTCACTGGAGAAGACGCTAATGTTGGGAAAGGTTGAAGGCAAA
>JAACJT020001010.1:4435-16875 GCA_009936485.2 Gymnarchus niloticus | reverse complement strand
CACTCTGGACAGGATCCCAGTCCATCACAGAGCACTAGGCTGGGGTACACCCTGGACAGGATGCCAGTCCATCACAGGGCAGGAGGCTCTGGTACACCACAGATGCCAGTCCACCCCAATATAAAAATTGTGCTGTGGGTAACTTAGACTTATTTAAATCCCCCTCACTAAAATGACTGTATATGTTATACAGTTATACACAAGGGCTGTAATTTGTTCCTTACAGTTCCTCAAAATGAGAATACACTGCAGCCTGCTTTCAAAAACATGTTAGGGGTAATCACAAGTTTTGACAGATCATGGTATACGAAACATCATAAACACTATTGCGGATGGCAGCCAAATAGGGAAATACTCAAGGAGAAAATAAACCATATATCGGAATGATTTGTACCAGGCTTTACTGATATTTCAGTTAAAAAAAAAAAAAAAAAAATCACATAAAGATTAGAAATATTCAGTGTCCAGCTCAGCCACCTGACCTAAACCCACAACAGCACATCAGCTACTTGTTAAAAAAGATGACAGTGAGATATGACCAATATCAATGGGTGCTGATACATGCCTCCTTCTCATTATTCCAGAAATACTGTGGAAAATGTCAGTGGAAGCCAAGACAGACGCGGGCATTAGCAGATTAATAAGAAGATGCCCTTGTGTTTTCTTGACATTTAAATGTGTCTTTCATACTCATGCCCGTTTACAAGCTACTTTTATCTTTTTCATTCAGTTTATCTTGCCAGAGCACCAATGGTCTCACACCGAAGTTTAAATTCATAGTGATATAATTCACCTCAGTCTTTAATCCCTGTATGCTGCTATAAAATGTGCAAGAAAAAAGTCTAAATGCACTTCCCACTTGTCTTTACTCATCGGCAAATGAGCACTTAAATGCCGTGTATGGCAGGACAGGTTGTGCCTGAGTACAGACATTATAGAGTTGGAGTGTGATTACATCTCCTAAGTGTTCATTGATATTTCGATATTTTAATATCACATTCCGGTTAGGAAAATGTGATGCATCAGTCACAAGGATTTAAAAAAAAAAAATACAATTAACAATAAATACAAAGTTTCAAATTCCGAACTAAAATGTTTTTTTTTTTTTGGGATTTTTCCCTCATTATAAAAGAAAAAAATCTATGAAATAATTCACTCATTTTCAACAGTTAAGCATAATTTTCCTATAGGGGAACATGGGCTCAGTTCTTCAGCACACCACTGATAATATCTGTCAGGTATCTCCTGTGAAATTTCATTCAATTCTCCATTCATCTCCTCTCATTTCCCCTCTCTCATTTCCAACAAATATGTTTATAAACTAAGTGATTATTATTCAACTTCAAAAAATGTGCAATTATTACTTCAGTGTCATATTAGAAGCTCTAAACAGCTAAATGCTTAATCACAACTGAGTTATGGAAAGCACAACAAAACTGTATCACTGAAATGTCATCATGTTTCAGCCTGGGAAAATGCTGATAACATGTAAAAGAACCACCATCACTTTGAATAAACCTCGGAATTATAGCCTTTGGAAATGTTCTGTAGTGTGTCCTGAAAACTAGTATAATTTATAGTTAACAAAGTCCCTGTGAATTAAAATCCCCTAGGAGTAATAGGGGGCAGTAAAGAGCTATTCTCACCTTTGGCCTCCATTTTGGGAAGATTGTCTGGTTTTTTAGCAGGACCTGAAAAAATGAAGCACCTCCAGGTGAAATAGAATAAGAAGACAGTCTGGCTGGTTTAGGATAATGTTGCCTGCAATGGTTAACTGCTGCAGCCTAAGCTTTAACTGTGTGTGTGTGTTGTGTGTGTGTGTCTGTATCATGTTTATATTACATTGTGGGAACAAAATGTCACCAGGAGGTAATAAAAACCTGACATTTTTACCTCTCGAAACATTTGTCGTGTCCTCACAAGGGAAAACTCAATTTTATAAACATTTTTGAATGCAATCAAAAAACCAAAAGAGCCAAAAGTCTTGTATTTTTTTGGGTACTGGTTAACTGGTTAAGGTTATGGCTTAGTAGGGGTTAGGGTTGTCATAGCTAGGATTAGAGTTAGGCTCATAGAAATGAATGGAAAGTCTTCACAAGGTTAGAAATACAAACGTGTGTGTTACATATGTATCTGTTTTTTTACTACATGAGTGTGTGTGTGTGTGTTTTCTTGTTTTCTACAGGCTGTCCCTGTAGAAAAATATAAACAAGTGTTTGAGAAGCTTGAACTTGCTTGTGTATGTGTGATGTGTTGAAATGTGCTGGACCCAACATGCTCACCAGTTTGATCATTTACAACCTCTACCCATTAAAATTCAATTCTTGGCTGAACCATTAGACATTATTAATGTCAATGCTTCAATCTTCCAGCCAACAGGGGGATGGAGTAGTGGGTATTTCTTCCACCATTTCCACTCCTCACTAAGGGTCCCTCTTGTCTAGTTGGCCCTGAGGTCATTGTGCCTGAATGCTGCTGAACTTGTGTCCAATATTATCAACCATTAAAACTCTTAACATAACAGAGATCAGACATTATGCTCTATGACCAAAGAACTAAAACCACATGCAATGAACAGATGCAAAGCAGATATGACATCATCACCATTCAATATCATTGATAATATTCCATTTCAAGCTATACAAGTATTACTTAAACTTTGGCTTTGTATCTCTTGTGTGTGGAGGTGGAGGGGGTTATAAACCAGTTTTCAGTTATGTAGCTGGAACTGAGAACAGGAGGCCATGGTGGTGGTCTGCAGTGTTGCCTCGCACCCTTAGGACTCTGGTTTGAATCCCACTTCTGTTCTGATTGTGTGGAGTTTGCATGCTCTTCACAGGTTTCCGTCCATAGTCCAGCTTCATGTAGTTTAGGCCCATTGCCCAAAGTGTGAAACCTTGCCATGTGATGAGCTGGCACCCCATCCAGGGTGTACCCCAGCCAGCCTTGTGCCCTGTGATGAGCTGGCACCCCATCCATGGTCCACCACCTTCTGCCTTAAAATGTATGAGGTGGGCTTCTGGCCCCCCAGTGACTCGCCATAGAATAAGTGGCTTGAAGAATTAATGGATCTGGATACAGTTCTGTGCCTTGTGACACTGATCTCAGTGAAAACATAAATGAAAAACTTAACTGAAATGCAAAGTTATACTCTTTATTTATCATGATGGAGTATTTTAAATGTTAGGTATAATGTGTGTTTCTATGTTTACGTATAAGGGTCAAGCCAACTAAGGGTGTCTATAGATCAGTGGTTTAGTGGTCATGTTTGGGTGGTCAGTTGTGATTACTTCCCCTGCAACTGACAGAACAATAATCAATTCATCAATGCGGAGACAGAATGTAAAGTCAATGCCACTTTTCTCTGAAAAACAAACCGTGTCCTTAGTTATTGGTTAACTATACAAAACTGAATCGATAAAAAACATTTGAGATGCTAATAATAATATAATCAAGAAGAGTGGGATATGGAATGTCATCAGTTTATATCTCAGGTATATGTATACTGTGATACTGTGTTTCGGAAATAGATTGAAAAAATGACTAGAATTGAATCAAGTATAGTAATGTTTTTTGCCAATAATAATAAAAAAAATAAAATAGTCCACAGAAACAGAACTTATACATCATCCTGTCATGAAAACAACAGTTGGGTAAACAGTCTCTGCACATGCAAGCAAAACATTGCATTATCTAACCCATGGTTTTTTTCTCAAAGTTAAACGGCTCGATGAAAACCAGACCCAGGTATGTTTAAAGGAAGTTCAGTTTCATATTACAATTTATGGTACATTTATTAAAGCAGAGATAACAACACTGAAAATTCTGCTTGTATCAATCTGTAGTGACAGCAGGAGCGTTTATGTGTGCAAAATATGCATCCAAAGAACTGAATATTCAGCCATCTTCTTACCACTTACCCTGCTCAGAGTCACGGGGGGGCTGACACCTGTCCCAGGAAGCCTCACAAATGGGATGCCCATCCATTACAGGGCATACACAATCTTACACTAAGGGCAATTTAGAGACACAGTTTAGCCCAACAGCACACATTTGGACTGTGAGAGGAAACTCACATGACATGGAGAGAATATACAAATATCACACACTCATATTCGAACCCCACACCTCCCAGAAGCACAAGGCAATAATGGTACACACCGAGCCACCGTACTGCCCAGAACTAAATATCACATTCATGAATATAGTAATTTTGCACTGCTGTCAGTTGCACTGTCAGTCAAAGATTGCTGCAGTCAAAAAAATATCTGAATGTCAATCTTCAAAAGGAAGCGTCTCATATTTACATACTGCATATTCTCCTACCACATTCTGATGTTAAAAAAGAAGAAAGTAAACTTTAGTGAATTGTTTTTTTAAAAAATATCATTTCCAAATTGACGTTCACAGGAAAGACATTGAACTAGACAGCGCTAAAAGGATTTACACTAGAAAGGCACAGCTGTTGAGAGTAAACAGGAACACACATGACAGCAAAAGGGATTTTCATGTACTTCTGTGGCACTGTATGAACCAGTAAAGTGTGCCTTACTGCACAGGCAGATTGCCCTTACATGGTGCTATTTACTAACACTTTACTTTATTCTCAGATCCTCATTGCGTATATGTCTTTTAATTACCTGTTTTTCCCGTCGCAAGTCATCTAGGACAGTATTTCCAAATGAGATTAGCGGCAGAAGAGTTTTAAGCCAAATCTGTATATCACGAGTGGAGTGGGTTGTTAATTCCGCAATGCTTAAAATTATTCCTCTCGGAAAAGACGTTTACAAAAAAAGAAAGAAAGAAAAAATGAAAAAAAAAGAAGAAGAAACTGGTCATCCGACACTTTCAGTTCTTTTTGTGAAAAGCAGCGCAAATCCTTTGGTTAACAGACAATCCCGACTTCAGCACCATAAACGAAGCGGACAGCTCCAGTACAGTACAGAAGCCGTGTGTTCACCTCCCGTTCACAGGTTTCCAGTACCACTGAAGCTGAAGCAGCAGCTATCGGATCAAACTTCACCTACTGGCTGCTTCTGTCACGGGATCAGCCAATCAACAAGGCAGCGCAGGAGGAGCGGCGGGGCTCTCAGCGGCGACTTCGGAGTGCGAAGACGACGGAGAGCCTGGGACAGCCATGCAGTGCCTCCGATCTGCTTGAAATGATCATAATTTCACGAAGAAGGAAACCATTGCACTTAGGAGGCTGCAGCATATTTTGACGACTCTTACTAGTTAGGGTAGGATAATTTTATAGGCACAATTTCCATGTCCATGGTTAATGGAAAACTTGTGTCGCCGGAGAGTTAATGTCTGTGTTAGTAAACGTGAAAAAAAAAAAAAAAAAATAGAAAAATGGCATCCTTCCGTGGCTGCATTTAAATACATGCACATAAGTCTTATACGAAATAGCTAGGCATTTGCCGAAATTGCTCTATAATTGTATATCTTCGCACAGCGGACAGGACGCTGCATAAACAGATAAGGTCTGATGTAACAGACGGAAAGATTTCTTTTGTTACTTTTCTGCATCCAGTCGACAAAACCGCTGGGCAGATTATGAAATGGCTTTCCTTTGAAGTTCTTCACAGAACTTCAGCAATATGTTGATCTATTAAATGACTCTGCCAAAGGCGAGATCGCTTGTCAACATGGACCAAAACTTGTTTTAGGCTACTCCAAACACTTCTATTTGGAATTATGATATGGTCTATAAATAAACGCAAATTGTCATTTTTTGTTTTTTTTTTCTTCCCCAAATGCCTGTTGTGTACACCTGCACTGACATTCTTTGAATCACACTGTGATCTTTTATGGTCATTTATCGTGTTACTAATTTGCATGGTATCCACATATGCAATTAACGTTTTTCATAACTACCAGTGTCTGTTTCAATGGTCAGTTACACAATAAACGTTTTTTTTTTTTTCTTAAATTGTACCTGTACTTAAAACCTGATTGTTTTGTGCTGTGTAACCGTAACTTTCTAAGTTATGAACCTACCGCTGGAATGCTGTCTAATATGCAAAAAGCTCACACAGTTTCTAGGACCTCCAGTGCACATAGACGATACACCGAAAATCAGACAGTTGGACCTTCATCTATAAGCACTCATCATTCTAACGTCGACGTCTAACGGGAAGTCTGAAGCAAAGGATCATCAGAAAATTGCTTGAATCCCGAAACGGGATCTCCAAATGTCACCACTGCTGCCGGGCAGGGGCGTAGTTAGAGATGAATGGATTGGGGGCTGAGTCTTTACTGGGAGGGAGGGAGGGAAGTTTTCCAAAAAAAATATTTTTTAAATGTACATTTTTTTGGGAAAAAAAAAAAATTTTGGGGGGGCAAACCCCCCCCCCCCCCCAAAAAAAAAAAAAAAAAAAAAAAAATAGGCCTAACAAAGCCCCTGTTGCTGGCTGATTCTGTTTTCTGTGTGGGCAAGCTGTTCCAAAAGCATGGAAACTTCCAATTATCAAATTATAACAGTCACATCCAGTCCAATCATTTCTAAATAACTGCTAGAAGCTGATGCTGGACAGTTTGGCGGACTAAAACATTTGCAAGATTACGCATTAGGCCACCTTATAACCATGAGAAATAAAGGGTTGACTACCATAGGCATTTTTTCTCCAAAGAGTAAATTATTTATCGGGTGACACTGTATTGAGGTTTTTTAATGATATTTAGATTTTGTAAAGGAAAGTGCCTGTTAATGCAAATTGAACAATAATGAAAGATATATATATGTTCATTGTGTCCTTTGGAAATTAAGCGTGGATTTCATGGATGACAAAAGTGTGAAACTGTATAATACATTTGATTCAAGGCTTGTGTGTTGTTGCTGATACATTTGAGGCAAAGTTTTTGTTTGTATGCACAACAACAACAGTCATTTCTGCCATTGCTCTTGTATGGGATTAAATTGCGTGCAGCACAGTTTCTTTCTTTTATAAATCAGACCCCTGGTAGTATCACGTGATGTCAAAACATTAGCTCAACTCTGCAGACTGTGGATACCCAGCAGGGCAATTAACCTAGTGCAACATGCTCCCAGCTGGCAGTGGTTCCAGAGCCCAAAATGGCATTGAAAAGTGCCACCAGGGCACGCAAAGTATTGTGTTTTGTTTGTCAGATCCTGTGGTGGAGAGAGGAGTGAAGAAAGCAGCAGGATCCAGCGGGGACCAGAACGCTACAGATCTCCAGTCCCATGCCCTCAAAAGGAGCCATTGTGGCAGCGCCCCCACCTGGAGCACCAAGGGCACTGCAGTATGTCACTGAGCCTACACAGGGTGGCATGAGTAGCTCTTGGTCTTGCTTAAGACAGGCAGAAAGTCAATATAGTTCATTAGGCTCACTGCAATGCTTCATAGGTAAACACATTCCAAATCAATGTGTCCCTAGTTCTGGAGACACAGAAACTTCAAAGTACAAATACTATCCCAGCAAAAAAATTACCTTTAATCTTTTTCATAATACATCTCTCATCTAAAAATTCAGTTGGTCTTTGCTGCGAGGCACAATCTGTTCATTAAAAGGACAGCATTATCGGTTTCACCTTATGTCTTGTTTTGTTTTGCTGCACTAATCTAAACTTGTGGTTTCCCCACAGCAGCTTTCACAGTGCAGAATTCCTTACAATCATTCTTCTATCAGATATTCATGCCTTAGTTACCTTCAGACAACATTTTACCTACTTACACATACGTGCGGAGCATGTGTGTAGCTAAGTGGGTTAGGTATCTCTGTCTGGGTCGTGGCTTTGAATCCCATGGCCAGCAAAGAATCATGTCAACATTGGGTCCTTGAACAACGTCCTTACCCCTGCTAAAAAGCGCCTGCTAAATAAATGTATGTAATGTGTTGTGCGCCTGCAAAAACTATATATTTAATTTGTCGTAATTTCTTCCAAAGATTTACGGCGACATCTAGTGGCTGCTATTACAAAATACTTTTTCTAGACACGCAATGCAAGTGACGACAATTGTACGTGTATTTTAGACATAACGATGTACCTGCGATTAAATATGGTTCTATTTAATCTTAACACATAAACTGAACACAGACCATCAGGCAGGCGTGTTAAATCAGACTTATGCAGGCGTCAGGTCATTTACTTTAACAGCTGTAATCGCATTAAATCTTCAGTTGCATCATGACCAAAAGATTAAGTTGCAACTCAATGACAGCTCGTCAGAAATGATTTGACTGCATGCAATTATGACATGGGTATATCTCGCAATTACACAAGACATTGGCATTGTCTCTACAAGCAAGTATCTGATACTTTAAGTAAATATATGGCCACAAAAACTGTTGTTGATTGGGTTGAGTGTTAAGTTGTTTATGAGAATCTGAATGCACAATTTACTGACAGAGAGGGCTCCTTGGTGTCGCAGAATACTCACCGCAGTCTACCCCACATATATTAATTTAACCTTTGCCTTAATTTAACTGCCTGTCCTTTGATATTGGTACATACCTTAGAAAACCTCAAAAATGACACAAGTGCATAAAACAGCAGTAAGGTTCTGTTCAAAGACCATAAAACTGGCTTTTTCAGCCTTGAGTTCAGATATCACTGCAAGTTCCTCTGTTTGCATTCGGGAACAGTGCAGCATTCATTACATTTGCTTTCATTTTATTTTTGATTTATTTTGGCGATAGCTTGGTGATAGTCATACGTGTGTGCGAATTATGCTCTACTCATTCCAAGGAGTCTCATGGGCCAGCCTTTATTAGCAAACTTTAAATGGATGTAATGTCGCAATGGCTTGACAGCTTGTTTCATAACTAACAGACAGAGAGTGCGCATGCAAAGAAGTGCTGCGCATTTTGACAGACGTGTGCATGGTTATATTAAACGCATGATCGCTGCACAAAAAAAGATCGCAGACAAAAGCGCCTCACCTCCTCCGTCCCAGCCCCAGATGCTGGCAGCAGTAATTAGCGAACCAGATCAGTTAAACACTAATAAACACTATTCCGGCATATATGTCAACAAAAGAGAATTATTATATACGGTGATGCAGGGGCGTTTGGTTCTGAATACGCCCAGTACTTCAGTGCTAAAAGTCTAACGATTTGGACTCTATATTCGTTTTATCATACAGAGTGAATGCTTTGTTACATATGGCTCGGATTCTAAATGAGATGATCATAATTGATGTCCATATAGATTATAAGAGTTCCACACGTCAATTTAAACGTCCTAATATGCTTTTCGCAATACTTTGAAGCGAAAGATGTAACGTGTGGTCATCAGCCGTTGCTGTACGTTGGTTTTCATCCCTGTCGCCCTCGTGCTTTATGCCGTTTTAGTGGTTAGCGTCCGTTGACGTCGTTGTCAATGAAAATGGGGTCATCAAGCTGACGGAGCCTGATTTTGAGCAAGGAGAGCAGGTCGTCCACTGGATTTGGTTCATAGCTTTTACTGTCAGACATCGACGGCCGAGGTTTTCTTCTCTCACATCACCATGTCATGGACGTCTTAACTCATTTTGTTTTACATGAATGGATATAAAGAGAATTCACTTGACTAAAAATGATTAGTAGTGTGAATGCATCTTTTATGCCACAACAAAAGTTTTATTTAAACAGGTGCACAATCTGGAACGTGGTCAACATAATAACTACATTAGCATTGCCAACAACTGTGATTCATATTAATGGTAAAAACAATCATTTGTGTGCTGTTTACTGACTTAAGTGAGACTCCAAAAACCAAACAAAACTCAGACTTTACAGCCTTTATAGATTCAAACTCACTGCTACTCAGAACATGTCATTTGCCATCCTGCCGGTGACAGCAGACCACTCTTTGTTGCTGGGGGAGAACAAGGTGGATGCTGTGCTCTGTGTGGCAGGTGGATGGGCTGGAGGGAGTGTGCCTGATCATAGTTAATGTCCTGTGAAGATGTGGCAACTTCTGGGTCAGGGGACTGCCTCAAAGGCTGAGCAGAGGTGCAGGACAGCAGGGTTAACCAAACTGAATAGACCCAGCACTTCAAACACCAGACAAAATGGGGACAGAGGCCTTGTTAAGAAAAACAGCATCCCAAGTGCAGTACACAATGTTACAACAGATTTCTGAATGTAGTAATCCTAAGCTGCTCTTCCCTCTGCAAACACTGTACACCCCAAAGGGAGTCCATCTTTGTTCTTCCATTCATCTGCCAAGCTGGCTGTATTTTACCCTTAATCAGGACATTAGCCTAATTACAGTTAGCTGGACCATGTGTGTCATGCCCTGCCTACCTGTCCTTTCTCTTTTTCCCCAGCGTGGCCCTTAATAAGGCACACTTGTTAATCATTGGTCCCTCATTAGTCTAGTTTAAAAGTGCTTCCTAGTCCTGTGTTCCCCAGTCCAGTCATAGACATCGCTCCCCTGTGTTGCCTGGGTCCCTCTGTGCTCTGTTTCCCAGTTTTCTGGATTCCTTGAAATCTGTTTGGTTTTGGGCAGTTTTGGGACAATGAATCTCTCTTTGTTTTCACTTTATGCCCACTTCTGGGTCCTACCTTGCCCAAGACGCAATGTGTTGACCTAAGACTGATGCTAACAGCATCAAGGGACACCAACTAATCATTTAGCACGTTAGCTACTTCCTTTACTCTGCTGTCAGTTGGCAACGGTGATCACAAGATGTTGCAGATCATAATCCAAATTAAATTTTGAATGGGGAGTAGTTAGTGCCTTCATTATTTTTGTTATCTGTATTTCCAATGTTCATTCTCACTTGTTTTCTTCCTTGTTTTTCACAAAGACCTGTTCAAAAACGTGGACTTGGTGTAGAAGCAAAGTGTGTGTGGACATCGACTATCTCCTGTCACTTAGCAACCAACCACCTGAAAAAAAGGGGTTTGGTGACCCTAGCAGGTGCCGGAACAGCTCTGGCTGGAACTCTCATTAGGATTGGTTGAGTGCCCATCTACTTCATTTTCATCCCTGTCAACGACACTGATTTGGGTTTCATCTGGACATTTGCGAAACAGGGTTGTGTCCACACAAAGCCAAGAGATGAAACAAGCGTCAGCTTACATGAAGCTGTACATAGAACAGCAATGAACTAAGTTCAAGATTTAGCTGCAGCTTGCTATGTTTGACATACAGAATTAAGTTCTGACTCCTCATCCTTAGTGATATACTGTATCTGGGTTCCTAATTCTAGTGAGAGACTTCATAAGGTTCAGTGCAGAAATGGTAGGTGAAGAGAGGAAGATCCTTTGTTGCTGAGGCATAGGCCCCCACAGTTCTAGATGAATGCTGTGAATTAGCCGTGCATAGTCCATGTGACTCACCGAGAACAATGGAAGGCCTGTCACGCAGGCACCTAAAAATCCCACCTCAGCAGAACAGTGCAGCATGTGGTCCTTGGTCTGTCCTTTTTATTGCCAAAATTGTTTCATAATTGTTTGACCGAAAAGTATGAACTCTCAAGTGTTAAAACCAGGGAAAAATTAATGTCTCTATGTAAAGGAGCACTTGCATTTGATTACAGGGAATTCAGTAAGGAGACCTTTTATTAACTTATAAATGTTAAATGTTGTCCCTCATTAATATTTTAAAGATGGCGATCAAGGTCTAACTGTAACAATTACTTTCAAATAACACATTATATTAAAACTACTAATTTCTGCTTTTTACTTCTGTAAATGGCATATTAAAAAAGTATATCTCTGAACACAAAACTTGGTGTTTTCAGGACTGTCTGCGTAAATATGTTTTTCATTTTAAATAAGTTAATATTTTCAGTCTAACCCAACACTTTTACTCAAACTATCATCACATTTCAGGCAGGTTCAGGTTGCATGCCTTTTTCAAAAAAGCATGCCCGGCAACTTGTGGTACCAAGACCAGTGAGATATCTGGTTGGAGACCTGTCTTTAACCCCCTTATGTGAGCCCACCCTCTCCCCACATGACCTGTTGTCCTGTGTGCTACTGGGCCTCAGCACTGACTCCTTCCCTCCACTCCCTCCTCAGGCATGGTACGTTACGGCATGGAGAAGGCTGCTAGAGTTTGGCCAGTGATGCCAGCGGCTTGCCAAAGGATTCTGTCACAGTAGCCATCCTGGAGTGAGTATCCACCATGTTCCCTTCAGCTTGTGATGATGCGATTTTCTTAATGCTTTTTATCATTTTTGTGCAAACTTCTGATGAGGCACAAAGTGTAACTGGGCAAAAGCAATGCCTAGTATTTATGGTCAGCAAATATGCTGTTAATTTTTGAATTTTTTATTTATGCAGAGATTTGCTTGTGTATTTCAATCAGGGGCTGCAATGTAGCTGAGCAGTCAGCACTGTTGCCTCACACCTTGGGGTTGGGGGTTCTACTCCCACCTCTGCTCTGTGTGTGTGGAGTTTGCTTGTCCTACAGGTACTATAGTTTTCACTGGTAGTCCCAAGACATGCAGTTTAGGCTAATTGGCACTTCTAAATGTCCC
>JAACJT020001009.1:0-16884 GCA_009936485.2 Gymnarchus niloticus | reverse complement strand
GTTTATCACCGAGCAAATTAATATCTAGCCAGTGAGACACATAAGATTTGGTACATCATTACTCACCTGTGGGAAAACTGCATTTGAGAATCTATGCTTTCAAATCTGAAAATTAGATTTAAAAATGACATAATAATTCAGAGTTCAGAGGAATATGTGGTTTTGACGGCACCTTGAATTCGCTTTCGATTTCTCTTTCCCTGCAGATCACCCGGCTACAGCTGACGTCACGGTATGACGCAACGAAAATCAGGTCCCCCTTTAGCATTACGAAACAGTAGATGATGAAATTACCCCTGGTGGGTTTCCCGTGAGTGTATCAGTTGTGCAGATGAATACTTTTCTCCTTTGAAAAGCTAAGGACTGCAGCCAAAAATGAAAAATTGGGTAAACAGTAGTTAATTTTAGCTACTGTACTGGCTCAGCCTGGACCAAAATAATTAAACTCTTTACTACTCTTTAAAGAACAGCCTAATTATACCTGTGAAATTATGATGTATAAGTTTTAAAAATCCATTTAATAAATTATGCATTAAAAGCACAGTTGTGAGTTTGATAACATAGTGATTTCATGTTTATCCCTTGCTGGTACACAGAATTAAGGCACCAGCATCTGTAATTAGCGTGTTACATTTTTAGGTTTGGGTAAGTTCAACTAAAGAAGGTTGTTTTTGTGTGACTGGTACAAATACTGAAAAATAAATAAAATTCTTGGTCCCAGTTGTCCATGGGGTCTTCCAATTTAAAGACTGAGATCAACTCAGCATCATATACACTGGACGGAAGGCTGTAGTCTAGGTGCTCTGTAAATATTATTATCATAAATATTATTTTATTTATATGCAGGTAAGAAGCAGACCTGCATTCTCAGACGTAAGTGAACGGGTAATCAGTTTGGTTAGGTAGGCAGGTGCTAGGCCTTTAAGTGCTTTATAAGAACTTTAAAGTCGATCCTGAATCTGATTGGAAGCTAGTGGAGAGAACAGGGCTTACATGTTTGTATACTTTCTGCTCCTAGTAACAATACAAGCTTCCGCATTATGAATAAGCTCTAAGATGTTTAACTTCTGGGGGGCATGGTGGCTCAGTGATGAGTACTACTATCACCTGGCACCAGGAGGTGGCAAGGTGGAATCCCACCTCTGTCTCTCTGTGTGTGGAATTTGCATGTTCCTCTGTGCTTCATGGGTTTCCTCCCGCAGTCCATAGACATGTGTTGTAGGCTAATAGGCGTGTCTAAATTGTCTGCAGAGTGTGAGTGCATGTGTGACTATGCCCTGTGATGGGTTGGTATCCCTTGCCTTGTGTCCTAGGCTGCCTGGGATAGGCTTCAGGCCTCTTGTGACCCTGAAAAGGATTAAACAGTTTGGAAGATGAATGGATGTTTGGCTTCCTGATAGAACATTATCACATTCTAGCCTACTATACCCAAAAGCATTAGTTTCTCAGTATGTTAAATAGTGAGAAAGTACCTGATCTTGGTAATTCCACAACTATAAGAAGCTTGCCTGTGCTGCTGCATCAACATGAGATTTGAATCAGTCTTGCATTTAAATAATCCTTAGAGGGTATGCCAAACTATCAAGGTGAATAGTTAGCACCTCAGAGTTGCATAATGAAGAGATAGTTATCGTATTTGTACTTTGGCTTCAAAATAACAAAAACCCATTTTTTTCCATGTGAAGTGACAAACAGCTTTCATTCATCCAGGTCTTTGGTTCTTTAAAGCGGTTGGCTGGAGTGACAGTTAGATGATTTGTAATAAGGTGAATGTGTCATTATCAGGAATGAAAGTTAGCATCATTTTTGTTTTATTGACCAATGGTAGCATACACAGGGACCACAATACAGTTCCAAGCACTTGATAATGACGAGGTACAGACCTTTTTAGGCATCTGAAATTAAAATAATACAAAGAAAATGCATTTAAGTAGTCTACGTTTAAAAACCACAGCTCAGCGTTTTTCAATGGTATGCTATATATATCGAATACCGATATTTTCTCGTGACATTTCTAATTTCTGATACGCACTGGTCAGTTTTTTTTTTGTTATGCTTATTTCAGACTATGGATTAGTGACCGAATCCTCTTTTTTTTAAAACAAAATTACAGTTTTTAAAGTGAAACACGATATTTCTTTGGGAAAAATGTGCTAAGACTAAAGCATATCCGCGTGGTTGAGTGTAATGAAAACCGCATTACATTTCTATCCAGCAGGTGGCAGTAAAGTACTTAAAAAAACACCTATTGCCTTTTCTTTGTAAAAAAGATTTGTCTTCAGGTGCCTAGAAAAACGACTAAAACGCGTCGTGTATATAATTTCTTGCCTTTCAAATTCTTAGTGGTGTTGATTCAGTGCATTCTCTTGGACTATTAACAAGCTGCTGTTCAGTTAAAGCAAATATATGTTGATTTGGACATGTATGTATCATTACATGTAATAAACTATTGAAATACGTATTTTATTTTCTATTTTGTAGTCTTATGCTAAATTTCTGAAATGGTATGATTGCTACCCTCAGATCATAATGATTATGTTTATCTTGTGTTTCTAGTTCTTGCACATATTGCGGTTACCTAGGAAGTCGTTTGTTGATCTTGAGCCGGTTTAGATCAGTTTTGTGTCAAAGCTAACAGACGACAAAATCGACTCGGGATCAACAAAGTTATTGCAAAGATGAAAAGGGTTTCGTTTCTTTTTGAACACAGTATATATAGCCAATGTCTACAATTTGAAGACATGCATTTCTCGAACCCTGGAAATGTCTCTGGAAGGTATGAAAATGTACCAGGTACCCCTGTGTAGTTCCAGCTAGGACCCCGACGTTACCTCTTCAGAACCACTTAATCAGTGGACGAGTGATGCTCTTAGACGTGTGCACCACTGGTACTTGTTAGTATTAACGAGTCTGCCTGTGCTCCTCGCGCCTTTCTCATTAACAGCGTCTATTTGCCAGCGGTTTCGTTACAACGTTATACTACACACAATAAAGATGCATGTTCACATTCAGTTCAGCAGCGTGAGCTGCACGCCTCCAGCGCAGACCCTCGTTTTAGCACAGACGTGGAGCTCCCTTTGCAGATCCACACAGCTGCCGTGTCCTCTTCTGTGAACCTGTGTGAGAATAAGCGGACAGCCCTGCCAAAACAGAGAATTAACCACAATACCCCCCCACAAGCAGCTGACGAGCTGGTGAAGTTACAGTTCCTCCCAGATTTGAGGAACACCAAGAAGTTTCCTTGAAAATTTAAATGCTTTTCTTAATGCATGAGAAAACAGATACACATATGTTTGAGTATCTTCTATATATTCGAGAAGACTTTTTATTCTGTTTTGAAGCAGGTGCCTAGCCAGACCTTTTACAGTAAGGTGGCCAGGGTGGATACACTGGCTTTACTGGGGGGACAAATTCTACGTTCTATATTAGTTCAAATTGGAAGACAGGATTTTTTTTTTCCTGTAAGAATTAACTTTACTCCTTTTGCTGCTTTTCCACCGTGATGATCTGGTACCAGTGTCTGGACGATGCTGGGACGAAGCCTCCTGTGAAGCGGCTCGCACTGACATTGGAAGCAACACTATAGAATCATACAAGCATCACTCTAACCTGTAACAGTATAGATTTTCACATGCGGATACCTCCATCCGATATTCTACCCAGAAACACTGGAACGGTTATCTGAAAAAGGAAAAAAGAATAAAATACCAGTTCACCTAACTGCATGCTTTCAGACTGAAGGAGGACCAGAGTACCTGAAGAAAGTCTGCATTTGTAAAGTGCCAACAGTGTGCATATCTTCCAAAACCCCAGTTCAGACACATGGTATTTACGTCATGGTTGTCATTAGTTCATGCTGAGGCGGTTCCCATTACTCATTCGCTACAAAGTTTTAGCTCAAAAGGTTGTGAATCACTTGCTGGCGTTTATTAATAGAAGCAGGGTCATCACCCCTGGCAACTGACAATATTTTTCTCCTTGAACCAACAGTAAGGGCTGCTTTGCTCAGCCAGAGGAGAACCCACCAGCAATCAACTTCTTTTTCTATGTATGTAGGATCAAAGAGCTTCTGAATGTCCTTTAAATCCATTTTCATAGCTGTTCTTTGTCGTGATGAGAAAGAAGCTGGCTGTTCAATAGGAGCAGGACAACTTGCCAGTGTGCTTTGGGTAATATTTGCTTTATTTCTAAATAATTTGGACGTACAGTCTATGTGAGCGTGTCTTTTGTATATATTTACAATATGTTTATGATGCACATCCCAGGCCCAGAAACATAGTTAAACTGATAAGCTTGATTTAACATCACAAAGCCAATCTGGAATCATGCAGCCTTCACTGATTTGTAGTTTATGATACTTGCGGTTCAGAACAATACATTTAACATGCGATGAAAATACATGGTGAAGAAAATGTGCCAGTGTGTACCAAATCATCATCACAGCTGCACCAGTGTTCAGTTCCCATTCTCTGTTGAATCTTCCTGTCCCTCTGTATTGTGCCTGGTGGAACAGGAAATGCGTGCAGATAGAAGCAGGCGTGTTGAAACCAGTGAACACACAATTCACGCATACACACAGTCACACCCATCGGCTCCGGGCTTCTCAGCCAGGGCAAGTATCCTGTAGAGGAAACAGCCGCCATAGGAAGGAGGTGAGGGAAGGTGGAGGGTTTAGAGAAAAGGAGAGAGAAAAGAGAGCAACTTATTACTAAAATATGGAAATCTTACTGTAACAGTGCAAGGAATGGACTGTATGATGGGCACATTGTTTCTCTCCAGGTAAATGTGATTTCTGCTTCAGAACTCTTCGACACCCATATTTTTTGTACTCTGTTCTCTGGATTTTGATCCTCTTGTCCTTGTTATGTTATGTGTGTAGTTTTCAGGAATTGCCCTGAGTTTGGACCTGGAATGTTTTTTTCTGGGTGGAGAGTTGTTTCCCGTCCCATATGTGTTGAAGGTTGTAATTCATTTTTTTTTTTTTTTGTACCTGTTGTACAGAAAGCCAGTTTGGTGTGAGAGATAGCTAAGTGTTGGTCAAGAGTTGTGCTCTCGTCGTCCGGAAGTAGCACAGTTAAAGAAACACTAATCATTAATGCCTCCACTCTTGGCTATGTTTTGTCTGAAATGTGTACCGCCCTTTCATACACACTAAGTAAATTTACATTTGCTATCTGTACCCTTTTCCAGCTTAGATAATATATGTTTTGGGTAGAATAGTTAAGAGATGAAGAATTCCTGCAACTGCTTTCTAGAGGTGGAGTCTGGGTGTAGAGAATACGTCCAACTTTGTTTTCAGTACTGTACACATTCCAGTCTGGGGCAAAGTTATTGGCGAAAAAAACTCTGAAAATACCTCTTTCAGAGTCATTCCACTCATGAGGAGAAATATCCGTATTCTGCTCGTAATGGCAGAGATACTTTTTGTTTCTGAGGTGACAGGCTTCTTGTGAAGAAGTGTTTTTAAGGTTTCAGTGACACATACAACATGCCACTGTTTCATGTGGAAATACTAGGCTGTCATATCTGACCTCTGTCAGAGGGTTTCCTCTGCAAACAGATTCAAAATAGAAAAAGCATGTCTAATATTTGTTCTAAAAATCTATTGCATTATTTTATTGACTTTTACTCGTGCTGTCAAATTGACTTATATTTGTTAAACAGTCCTTATGCTGAAACAATGTCTTGTCCTTGTTAAGGACTGTAAGATGACTGAGATCTAGATAGAGTTTTAAAAGAGCGATTCCATATTTAAACTAAATTTGACCAGCCCACGTCTGAAATAAAACTGGCACAACAAAGATGCAGTCTGAGTGGATTTTCTGAATATTGTTAGGTAGGTGACATAGCCAAAATGACAATCTGTGTTTCTGTAGTCCTTTATGTAATGGTGTGTTTGTGGTGATTTGAGGGTCTGTTTTTGCCTATGTGCTACCATTGGAACCGCTTAAGTAAAAATTGTATTTTGTCAACAGCACAGTTGATCAAGAAATCTGTTACTGTGACTGCCCATTTCAGATTATCGGCTAATAACTCTCGTTCCAAAATCCAGTCATGAACCCCTGGTGCAAAATCCTAACATGACCAGACCAGTGATATCTGGATCTCTTAATGTCACGGGTTCTAATTTAGTCATTGAATATACACAGACTTCAGGCCTTCTGTGTAAAATGTAAACTTGTACTAGAGTTCTACAGGAAACAAAACAATTAAACTGTCATCAAAGAAGAACGACAAGGCGAATGGGTGTTGAATGTTCTTCATTTCTGCGTACAATGACAGGCACAGGGGGGTAGTAATATTAGGCCTTAACTTAGTGTCACCATCATCATCATCACCTTCCTTCCGCTTCTCCTGGGGAGGGTCACGGTTAACCAGAAGTCGTTACCGCTTATTTCCGTGAAAACAAAGAACTGAGTTTTGTCATTAATTCTTGATGTCTTATCAATACGATGATCAAAACGGCCGACGTATGCAGGTTGAATTCAGCCCGCTCATGCTATTTCCACTTTGTTGATCTCAAGGATACTCAGAGCGATGCACAGCCACAATGATTAAAGGGCACACGTAATGCCACGTTACATTAACGCTATCTTAGAAAACCACTTTCACAAAATAAGTTTCAGAATACGGTACTTAATCTTTAGCTCTATGTGTAATTTAATTTTACACCTTTCAGCGACTTTCAATCCTCCATAATCTGACTCATTGATATTTTTCGTTTAGTCTCATCTTGAGTGTAAGTTTCATCTGTATGCGTTTCATCTGGGGTTCTCATCAAGTGACTTGGTGTGCGTTGCAGATGGAAACGTCACCGTTTCTATTCCTTGTGTTTGTTTGTGTGTAGGTATGTGTGTGAGGGTACGATATGTTCACCTCGATAAACGGTTTATTGTTGGTTACTTGCCAAGTTATTGAGTTTGTGTACAGGAGAGGATGTTATGAGGGATTAAGAGCCTGGATGAATTGGAGGAACAGGTTTCACGATTCAGTGAAGCTCAGGATTATGCTGAGAATTAGATCCAGGATTAACACACACCGTTAACACCGTTGACTGTGTTGTGTTCACTGTTTTTTTTTTTTTTGCCATGTTAAAAAGAAGTGAACAGAACAGAAAAAATATTTTATTTCCTTCTCAAATGTTATTGCTTTAAGGATACTTTGACAAGAGGATATTTTAACTGCGGAAAAGCACAAATTCAAACTTTAGTATAAAATGATTAAATGCCAGTCCCTTACAGTACATGACGCTTTTCGAGAGGGTGGGAACTGTGTACTATTGAACATCTCTGTCTGTTTCTTACTGGTGAGTGGCTGAATGAGACATTCCTGTTGTTCCTGTTTTCACATTTAGCCTCAGGCCATAGGTGTTGGTTATTACGCCTGTCAAGGCTGTAATGTTTAAAGAATGGAATGCTCGAGGTACAGAGAGCCGAGCTCTTTTGCTTAAAATGTTTACTGCAATTTTTCTTTTCTTTTTGCGTTTTTTTTCAGCTCCACCCCTTGCCCATAACCGGCTGTATTTGAGGGTCTCCGGGTTAGCAGGTTGGCATGACAACCATGACTGAAAAAGGGTTGGTCCTGGTTGAGTTTGAATACGAGTACACTGGCTGTGATGGCAGCCTGGTGTCCATCAAACCCAACGAGCGGTACAGCCTCCTTTCCAAGACCAATGACCACTGGTGGTATGTTTGCAAGGATGACCACAGTAAGCCCTTTTACATTCCTGCTAAGTATGTTAAGGAGCTCCCACTACACCTGCCGTCTCCGCTGGACTTCATGCGGCCAATTGGCCCGGAGCCAGTTGAAGAAAGGGACGAGAAAAGGGCCACAGATCTACCAGGAGAACAACATGCGGTCACCATCAGGCTGCACTCACCAAGGAACAAGAAAGCGGAGAATCGGATGTCCACCTTTGGCATCCCGTTGGACATCCACAACCAAGATTACCGACGAGGTGGGCTTCCAGATTCCATGCTTACCTTACACTCTCAGGAACATTTCACAACATCAACCTCTGCTAAAAACATTTCCCAGGATGCAACGAGACCGGCTCCCAGTCTTCTGTTTGACTACCAGTCTTCCCCTGAAGAACGGCAGAATTTCACCCTGAGACCTCGTGTGCCGAGTTTCGGTCCGACAGATCCGCTAAAAAGACTCACGAAGGCAAAGCCAGTAGAGCAGGTTGTCATTAAGAACATCATGGCCACCCCACAGGTACAAGAATCAGCAGAAAAACCCAACGTTGCAGAGGATCTCGAGGAACCACCTTGTCTTCAGGCCCAGCAACCCTGCAACACTGACAATATTTATGAATCCATAGTAGACGTTGGTCTACAGAGCAAGGAATCAGCTGGGTCTGGAACGGTGCCCATTCCTATTCCAGGACAAGCATCTCCGCCTCCTCCAACTCCCACTCACAGCGTATCACAGGTACAACAGCCTCCCAAAAATCAGGCAGCTCCCAAAATGTTCGAGAAAAAATACTGTAGCGTGTGTCAGCTTACATTTAGGCGTGAAAATGTTTCAGTTGTCTGTTTTATGGATAGTGGAAGAAATCCCATATTTTCACTAACTACTTGAAATGTAATTGACTGAAAACAATTCCTACATTACTTATAAACAATCGGCACCCTACAAGTACATACAGAAAAGCAAAATAACCTTTATCATATGCATTGGACTTTAATATTGGTTTCTAAAAACTTTTGAAAAATCGATAAACCTTGATTACATGCAGAATCACTGAAGGTAATAAGAGAATTTAAAGACAGTGCATGGTCATTTAAATGTGTTATATCTATTAATAATAATTTTTACCTGACAGTTCTAATGATATGATAAGGAAAATTGTTGATTTGATGATTTAGACAAATATCAATATTATTTGAAGAGATCCATCCATCCATCCATCCATCTATCCATCCATCCATCCATCCATCCATCGTTGGAGGGGAAGAGGGGGGAAGTGGAGCTAACGTTTGTACTTTTTAAGCTTGCTTTTTAGAGTTCTTCAGATATAACGAAAATTATTTCCAAATCACTATGTTTATACATATTTGTGCATCTCCCATCAATTGCTACATTGCCTTTCTGGAATCAGTAAGTGGCAAATTATTTAGTTGGTTTGTTTAAACGAGTGTAAGAATGCACAGTGATTTGGCCAGCCCAGTTCTGGAGACCTTTGCAAACTTATTCAATACTGTACAGCAGTATACAGCCTACATGTTTCAGTCTGTGAATGTCTAACAGGTAATAATAAGCAGGATGGCAAAGTGGGTCAGCAATTCGCATTGTTGCCATTGTTGCCTCGTGCCTCCAGGACCGTAATCCAGCCGCAGTCCTCGGTGAGCTCGGTATGGTTTCCACCATGATTTCAGCTGAACATGTGACTTAATGTACAGGATGTGCAGTCACAGCAGTCTCCTGCAAATAGACATATAGCTGTGACCCAAAGCTGGTGCAGCAGCTGAATCTGAAATTAAAAATCGGGCCTCCAAAGATTTCACACCACAGCAATATGCACACCAAGTCTATAATGTTTACCTTTATTATAAGTGTGTGGACTTCAGGGTCTGTAATGCAAAACTGAAGTGGCTCAACTCATAATGTATTCATAAACGGTAATAATAATTAGTGATGGGCAAATGAGGCTTCAAAACCAGTGGTGGATGGGGGGTGTCCCGAACTATCACCAGCATTGATCAGTGGTTTGGGACTCCCACCAATCACGAACTGTGAAGCCTCATTTGTCCCATCACTAATAAATTGTGACTCATATTTTACAGGGTCAAAAACGGAAAGCACCGAAGATAAATATGCATAAATATTACATTTTGGCAGAAATGTGCTTTGCCGATGAATGGAGTCTTTTATAATGGTTTTTAACTCGAGAGCAGATTTTGATGAACGGTATGGCAAACAGAGGTTGCCATATCTTCCTGCACAATTGGTTAATGTGTTTATACACTATATGCAGCTGTACGTGATGTGAAAACTTGATCGATGCGAGTTGCGAAAGACTAAGTTATTGAGTTATTCGGTTAAATGCTCTGACAGAGGACAGTCACCTAATGATGTATAAGAGTAATAATAATAATTACTTAATAATTATTTATTATTATTATTTTAAGGGTAATTCCCATAAAGGAAACACCTGAGGGATGCAAACTCTACTAACAGCTGGTGTTTCTACACCACTGACGTTTTATTCTTAGGTAAACACTTACCATCCCATTGAACATGGGTCCATGTATAGGAATGCTGGGAAAATGTCGTTTGCCTGTTCTTCTCCTTGTTACCATGACTTGGAGAACAGTTTTCAGTGAATTTAACTGAAGGATTATTATTGGGACAGGCTTGATAGGACAAGTAATGTAAGACAGAGTTTTCTACTACTGCCAACAAAACACAGAGTTATGGAATTTCTCTTGGAAATGGTGTCAGATGGATAGAACAGGGTTTCAGACCCCTGTAGGATTAATATCAAGAAACAATATCAAGATTTGCTTTGGGAGGTATAGTGTCTGTCCAAGGACACTTGGTGTGTCCATTATAATAATAGTAACTTGTATAGATTAAGCATTTTTAAATTAATGTTTTCGGTGTCACACCTGCTAAAGGTTAAAACTAGCAAAATTATCCATCCATCCATCCATCCATCCATCCATCCATCCATCCATCTTCTTTAGCCGCTTATCTGTAAGGGTCGCGGGGAAGCTGGAACCAATCCTAGCTGACTTTGGGCGAAAGGTGGGGTACACCCTGGACAGGTCGCCAATCCACTGCAGGGCCAACACAGAGACGAACACCCATACACGCTCACAGCCACACCTATGGACAATTTAGGGTAGCCAATCGAGCTATCCTGCATGTCTTTGGAATGTGGGAGGAAACCCATGCAGGCACGGGGAGAACATGCAAACCCTGCCACCTTTGCTGCCCCCTAGCAAAATTATGAACATGGTATTTTGAGAAGTATTATCAACAATCTCAGTGATAACATTTGCAATATGTAGGAACTTCTATTAGTGGTTTAGGTGAGCATATATTAATAACACTTGCTATATGCTATTAGAAACACAATTGATACATTTAAGTAGTGCATAAGTGAGAGGAAGTCAACATGTACAGCATATAAACTAGTCATGACAGTCAGATTTTACAGATTTGGGGCTGGGCCGGGTCCAGTTTCCTTTGTTGGTGATCAGATGCTATCCCATATTTCAACAGTAAACCATTATGCGAGATTCATGCCAGCATAGTCCCTGATGACTATCAGACCAGGCTGATGTCAGACACTCCCGGGTGAAACTGCGTTTCCAGCATTCCATAAAGCAGTTATATGGACGATGAAAAAGGTTTTATGCTCAGCATGAAGTTATATTACAGTCGGTAAAACAACCTGAAGGGCAGGTTTGAATGGTAATATGCAGGCAGCTGAGCCCAAACACATGATGAATTGGAATGTATTTGACACCCTTCGCTACAGTATTATATGTTTGGTGGGAGTTACTCCCTTCTTTGTGTTTTGCTCTGATCGTCTGCTACGCCCAAGAAAAAAAACATAAGACAACCTTCGGAGGAAAAAAAAAAATTTAAAGGATCAATGATAAATCAATTTTAAAACTTTTCTGCTAACCAAAATATTTTGAAACTTTTTTTAAAACGTAAAAGTTGTACAGCACTTGTTTATACTTTTTCTGTTGATGCTAATTATGAAATTAAAAGACAGAATACAGAAAATGTTTTAATCCTTACGAGACTTCAGTTAATCAAATTGATTTACTGCTGATTAGGAACTTTGGGGGAGGGGGTTAAACACTAATGCCTTAGTGTTTAGTGCAGTCATGCTTTATTTGTGCATCCTAACACCCAGTGGGGGGAAAGCCCCGTCCACCTCTCCTCCAAATCAAATAGTTAACTTATAAATGGTTTTGCCATGTCTCCCATATGATTTGTCAATGCAAACGTAAAACGTATTATCCTAGGTATAAAACTAAAAATAAAAATATAAAATTGTTCCTTTGTTATACATGACAAAGAAAAGCCAAAATATGTACTGGCATCCCCCCCGTCACTGACACTGCAACGGTAATCAGGCGCTGTACGGGCAGCCCCAAGGGGCTTTGCTGGGGTCCTTTATCTCAACCCGGAACCGAAGACAACAAAAACAACAACAAAAAAAGCACCTGTAACAGAAAAGTCAATAAAGTTTAAATTCAGAATGATTGTTCTGTGTATATTTGTGTACCTAAGGAAGACAAATGTAAATGCAAGGAAAGTGAATTCTAGAATATTGTCCAAAAACAGTTGATTAGATCCGTGTAAGCATCCACGATGCTAACAGCTAACCAGAGTTATTATGAAAGCACGTTTAGGTCACCACCTGGCAGCTACGTCGTCTTACTGACTGCTGTATTATACGCCTTAAAACTTAAAGGGTGCCACTCTTAATACCCCTAGTGACCTGGAATTTCAGTCCTTCGTCGTAGTGATCCAAGCTAATGTCTTATGGCCTCTGCGGAGGTCGAACTCGCGACCCAGGCTGCAGTAAACTCTCCAATGCCCATTTGATAACCAGACATTAAAGTTAAAAAGTACCTATAGACAAGAGGCTCCAGAATTCAAAGTATAGTTTTATTACAAATGATGAATCTTAAATTTGGTTTTAATAACACCACTTTTTGAAGCTGGGGAAAATGGGTTGCTGTAACTAAGGGATGATATTAATACTGATTAGGTGTGTATACTGTTTATGTCAGGAGTTTTTCACAGAGGAGGAATGGCAAGCGAGTTAGACGATGTGAATGAATTCTGATTTTGGAAGGTGTCTCAAATGAACATACAAATGAGATGGCAGTCATCCTCTCTTCTTTTACAGGCAGAGAACGACATCTCCAGCAAATCTGTTTCTGCCAGCATAAATGAGCCCAGTAATAACGTTCCACAAGCACCGATGACCTCTTCTAGCAACAGTTATAAAACAATTCAAGCCACCTGGGTTAGTGCTTCTAGTCCCATGGAACAAGGACTAATCATACCCAATGTTCCTTCAACGTTAGCCACTTATTCACCTATCAGCACCGCTACTAACTCTAAGCTGGAGCCAGATGACACTATTGGGCAACATAATTTCTACAACCCAGCAACAGGAGGCACAGTCCAGCCCATAAAGATAGAGGAAACCCTGGCGTCACCAAGACCTCAGGACGATGTCCCAGTAAGTTATATACCAATTCCTTGAATGACTGAACATAGGTCGCATAGGAAACATGAAAAATCTGGGAATGGATTTGTCCCATATTGGTGCTTCCTGGAATGGAGTCAATAACTGAAACAGGACTGTTGATTTTCTTAATGTGGACTGAATCCTGATATTGGTCATATGTGACAGTACATGTATAAATTTAGCAACATTTAGTAATATAAATATGAATATTACGGATAAGTAAATGCTAATTACATAAAGAATGGCTAATTTACTGTACAGTTTCCAAGCTGTATGGCACTCTGCAAACAAAGGATTACATTTAAGTTTGATTTTAGTTAAAAATACAAATTTTAAATGATACTTTTAAAAGTGATAAACGAAAACCTAGCCTGAGGTAACTTACGTTTATAAATTAATCAATAAGTCCAGAATGATGTAACCATGCAAAGAAATCGTAATAGGTCATAATGCAAAAAAAACTAAATAATTTGTTTTCAAAATGTTTCTGACTTTGAATTTAGCATGTAGACAATGAGGCCTCAAAGAGGAAAGGCAGTCAGAACATGTGATAATGCATCATCCAAAAGCATTCTCCCATTCATTAAAATCTAAATATGTTTGTCCACCGAACAGCAAAGCAATGACATCCAACAAGAAACTATGGCCATATGTGTAATTTAAAGATAGACATGCAGGTTATAATAAGTTATCTGAATGTTGCTTTCACGTTCCTGCCGATATAAAGCGTCATTTTAGATGACATCTACAGCATCCTGATTTTTCCACGTTTGATCACCTTCACCCTCCAGCCTCCCCTCCCCGAAGAAGACTATCCTGCTGATATCCAGGATGCCTGGGAGCCCTCTTTGCTGGTCTTTCCCGAGGACTTCCAGCCCTCCATCCCTCGGGCCTCCCTGGATATGAATGCCCTGACAGGCTGGCGGCACGCGCCAGACCCCTATGGGAAACCAGCATTCAGCGACCAGTCTAAGCATAACCAGGTATCAAAGTACAGCCGAATCAGGCCATAGCTGTGAATCGCAAATAGATTTTCTCTCAGACTCTTTGGTGCAGCATCGTGCCATTCAGGATCGCTGACATGTCACTGCTGCTCTATGTATTTTTTTTTAAACTTCATCTGTCTGTATCTATGGCTTAATTGTGAAAAATGATCTTGCTGCAGGGGGCATGGTCGCACAGTGGTTAGCGCTGTAGCCTCATACCTCCAGGATTGGGGGTTCAAATCCTGCTCTGTGTGCATTTCCATGTTCTCTCTTTGCATTCAGGGTTTCTTCCAGGCACTCCAGTTTCATAAGGCATTCCAAAGACATGTGATTTTTTTTTTGATTGGCATTTCTAAATTGCTCATAGTGTGTGTGACTGTGCCCTGCAGTGGGTTGGCACATGCCTTGTGCCCTCAGCTGTCTGGGATAGGCTCCAGGCCCCCCTGTGACCCTACATAGGATAAGTGGTTTGGAAGATGGATGGATGGATGGATGGATCTTGCTGCTTGTTGGCTTGGAGCTGCAGTGAGGTGTACATGCATTGGCTCCCTGATAAGTATGTTTATTCAGGAGATGTTAGTATCCCAAAAAACAAAGACATAATTGATTCCACAGATGAACATAAGCATGCATGGTGCACATAATTGCAGATTGAAAACAAAGTGGAGGTTTGTTATTAAATGAAATCTTTAGTACATCACAAATTCCACGGAATATAGCAACAGTGAGCTTATCTACAATCAGTTAATCTCAAAATGCAGATGGCTTGAAGGATCAAAAGCAGGAATTCCTTTTTATTTCCAAACAAAATAAACCTGGAGACACCGGCTACACCTGGGGCCCATTCCAGAAAGAAAGTTTAGCAAACCCTATAGTCAAACCTGTATTCTGATTGAAAAACTTTCGGAGGATTCAGGGAATCCACAAATCCTGAAGTCAGGCTTTCAGCTTTCTCCGATCAGAATTCAGGCTTAACTAAAGGATTTGTTAAACCCACTTTCTGGAACAGACCCCTGAATTTTTCATAAACCCAAAACAAAAAAGCATCCGTTTTCAACTTAAACAAAAGAGCAAAATAGTTAAAATGTCATTTTCCCGTAGTACATCGGTCTACAAAGTGATCTCAATAGCTCCTGGTCTTCATCATCCTGTGGTCATTAGGCATGCTGTGCAAACAACTGTTAGAGTGCCATCATATTCAAATGCTAAACCTGTGTTTTGTTTGGTTGAAGATGGTCAGTATCATCTTATTGGCTTTATTGGTTTCCCAGACAGCCATTCAGCCTATTTAGTGTCATGTTATTGGTCAATCAGTCAAGATTCTACTTGAGTCCAGCCTGGAAAACTTGATCACACAATGGCGGGAAGTCAGACTGGAAAGTCTATTGTCCCGTTCCCAGTTTTTTATTTTGGCTCTGAAGCTGGCAGCCTGGGAAACTTGTTGTTTCTGTCCTTTTAAAAGGCAGGAATACTGAAAATCATGCTGGAGGCTGGGCAGAGAGGAAGGTGCCTTTAATGTAGACTGTGCCAAACATTTAGAGGCTTGGTGCACAGGGCTGCTATGAAGTAAATTTGAAATATCTGTAAAATATTTGGAATTTGTATGGTGTTGGGGTTTGACAAAGCTAGAATTCAGAAAATAGTTTGATGAAATATAAAAAACATACTGCACAGTTCCTACAAGAAAATACAGCAGTTCTATTTTCAATATATAAAAGTAAACAAGTGTAGTTGATGTCAATTGTAGGTATAATTTGTTCTAAAATTGCTGCCTTAGTATTACATGTTGGAATATAATTTCAGACTAAATACCTAACAGAATGAGTCCAGTGCCTTGGATCCTGTTATGGCTTATTAAACTAGGTGGAAGTTGTAAACACCGATAAACACATTGAGTTGCCCTTTCTTTCAGCTGTGATTTGTATGCACCCGACATGCTTTATTAGACTGATATTTAAACATAGTCTGATCTGAAGAGTAGTTCTCCTACTAGGCAGTGCAGCTGAGTGGGAAGGCAGGAAGTAGACTGTTGACTGGACTCTGATGGTGATGTTCATAGAGGGGGTTGATCTGCATTTTATTGTTCCACTTTAAGATGAGTACATTTATGTAAGCATAGCAGGTTGTGACTGTTATTGGCGTATTATATTCAGTTCATGTGCAAAGCCCTGAGAATTCAGTATGTTCGTTTAAAACTGGGTTAGACTGCAATCCTGCATATCATGTTTGCATTTCTTCTGCCGGTTCCTCACCACTCCATATCGTTTCCTCATTCCTCAGCTGCTTTTTCCATCCACCCAGCCAAAAATGGGGTTCATCACTGAGGCCGGCGTCTCTGTCATGAAGAACTGGAGACACAGCATCAGCCCATCCCACTTCAGCAACACTCAGGGGGACTTTGTGAGTAGCTGGGGGGTCGGGGGGAGCAGGGTGCTTTAAAATGAGTGGCCATGCCAAGGTTTAAAGCGCCGCATGTTGAAAAAAGGGTAAGTGGGGAGGCGGTGCCCTAAAGTATATCGTGCTGTAAAATAGGTTGGAAGGCAGCAGTACCATAAAGTGCCACATGCTGTAAAATGTGCTAGAGGGCAGGGACGCCATAAACAGCCACATGCTGTAAAATGTGCTAGAGGGCAGGGACGCCATAAACAGCCACATGCTGTAAAATGT
>JAACJT020001008.1:5192-16884 GCA_009936485.2 Gymnarchus niloticus | reverse complement strand
CAGAGTTTGGGCTGGGCTTCTTGGTTATAGTGAACGGTGGTCTTAATGCTGCGGTGGTCTGGGGTTCTTTTTCAGGGCTTGGGCTAAGCCCCTTGGTTCCAGTGAAGGGTGCTCTTAATGCTATGGTATACAATGACATTCCAGACATTTGGAAGCTTCTAACTTACCTGCACTGAATCCTGACCTCAACCACAGTGAACATCTTTACGATGATTTGGAACACTGACTACAAGCCAGGTCATCTCACTCCACATGAGTGCTATAGCAGCAGAGGGGGGCTAACTCCGTATTAATGCCCTTGCCTTTATAATGGGATGTTCAACAAAAACATGTGGGTGTGATGGCCAGGTGTACATATACTTTTGGCCATACAATGTGTATAAAATGTTTCTTTAATGAACCAGTCTATCAATTAAACAAACATGCCTACAGATAATTGGTGTAGCTTAAAGTAAATTGGGGGGTGGGGTGAAATAGAGGGAGGGTGGATGATCGACAGATTTTAAAAGAAAAGAATGCCATGAAGCAGGTGTGAGGCATTGTCTAATCTCTAGTGATTGGGCAAATGAGGATTTAAAACCCGCAGTGGGTGGGAACATCCTAACTAACCAATCAATGCTGGCACTAAATGAGGCTTCAAACCCCATACTGGGTGTATGAGTGGGTGTAAGTATTCTGAACTAACCAATCAATGCTTGCTGTTTTCATTTATGCCATCACTACCAGACTCCCAAGTGGTAATCTTGAGTCCAGGTCTGCTGCTTTAACAGAAGCAGCTTTTCTGATAACATTTGTAGGCTTCACCTACACTAATTGTATTAGAGAATACTGTACTTGTCAACATGACAAGTTTTGTAGTGCTGACTTCACTTGTTAGTGCTAGCTCAGAATATTTTGTTGGGCTGGGGTGCTTTCATGTCATTCCCTCCCAGTTAAATATACATTATAAGACTGTGTTGTGTGGGCTTCCATGCCATTTTCTTCTAGTAAAATATGCATTATATTGATCTGTTACATTAGCTTTCATGTCCTCCTCTTCCACTGAAATATGCATTAGAATGTTTTGTTCTGTTGCGTTTTCATGTTCTTATCCACCATTGAAATGTACATTAGAATCTTCGGTAATGTGAGCTTTCTTGTCGTTGCATTCCAGAGAAATAGACATTAGAATGTTTTGTTCTGTTGTGGTAGGCTTCATGTTGCTCTCTCCCAGTGAAATATGCAGAGTGTTTTGCTGGGCTGTGTTAACTTTCATGTCATTCTCTTCCAATGTTTACCCCGCCAGAGGCAGACGCACTTCTGGTTCCGCTATCAATCACTTCAGTAGATGGAGTCATGAGTGGTGACATGTTAACTAATGATAAGTTAAATGAGGCCGTGATTTACAGTGTACACTAATTCCACTGACTGTGGTCTTTAAAAACTGATTTCCCTGAAATGTTTCCTCATAAACAAATTTATTCATTTACTTATCTCCTACAGTTAAAATTTCTGGATACTACAGAATTTCGTGATTATACACAGATCTGCCATTATGCAACTGCCAAAGGAAAACAGCATACCACCTTCACAGAACGAAAACTCTAAACTGAAAATGTGTTCTTCTGTTGTGTATAGAGAGGTCATTTGGATTTAACATGGGTAATCAGTAAGATGTTTTCAAGTTAAAAGGCTTGTAAGATGTTTTAAAGTTAAAAGTATAATTGAACGCATTACACAGGAATGTGGATTAGGGGAATGAAATATCTGTGTTCACTGACTGTGTGGATTTATCTCCAGAAGATTTCAGGAAGAGGAAAAAAAAATGTCAAGCATCATTTTCCCATGTCAGGTCATTATAGACTAATTTAGACGTGTAAGAGACCCTCAAGGACATTTACCCATGTGTTTCTGCAAGTAAGAACCTCTTGACTATGTTAGCAAGCCAGTAAATTACTATTAATGAAGAATTTGTTTATGGTTTCCTGTAGGATCTACCCCTTTCTCACTTAAGTAGTGTAAAAGTCCCGGTGGTGCCGTATTACAAATTTGTGTCAGAGGGAGGGTGTATGAATGAACAATAGACTCACATTGATGTTCAGTTTTATTTTACATCAATGTCTGCATTTCTGTACATACCTTTTGAGTTTGACCTCCGCCGACCTCCTCAAAAGGTTTATTTTTAATGATTGTTTACTTTAAGAACACCTAAATTGTCATAAATTCTTTTTCTGATGCTTTTCTTCTCGAAAAGTAACTGAGTTGCTAGTGACCCATGATATGCAAAATATATTCATAATATTGTCTACACAATCATTAAGTTTGTGGTCCGTAAAGGTTTCTGTTTAACGATATGCGGTGAGCATAGGCCTCGCATGGAAACACTGTTGTTGAATCACTGTGAGGATTAGCTTAAACTTCCAGCTCCTGGTCAGTAGTGTAGGAGTGATTCCATTCTCGGTCTGCTGACAGTGGGGTATAAAGTCAATAGATGTCAGTGGTTTTAATGTTTGTTTTATAAGAAAGGAAAAAAAATACCATTAAAGGTGCCTTTGTAATTAACCTAAAGTAATAACTGCATTATACTGTATTTATAATCGGCCATATGTAAAACAACTGAGAGGGGGCAGTTTGACCTCTAAAATATTTATGCAAATTGTGTGCCTTTGTATGTAAATCGTGTGCCTTTGAATGGGTGCTTGGCGGGGAGCACTGTTTTCACACACCTCCAGGCTTGTGGGTTTGCTGCTCTGTGTGTGGACTTTGCATCTTATCTCTCTGTCATGTACTGTAAGCTTGCTCAAGATTTCTCCTGCCGTCCAAAACATTGCAGTTGTGTGAATTGGTGCCTCTAAATTGCCTGTTAGGTGTGCAGCATAGGGCACCAATCAGGGGGACACCCAGGACCAGGTGTCACTCCAAAGGGGGGCAAAATTCATACAGAAAAATGGCAAAATAAAAAAGGTAAAACATAAAACGTTTGTTTCAAAAAAGCAAACTTTTGTATTGTCAGATACACTAATAATTAATCTGTTCCAAATGACTCTCACTGCATGTCTTTTTTTGGTATTTTCCACAGTGGAAGACCAGCAGTTAAGGTGGAACAGTGTACTGTCTATGTTCACTAGGAATGTGGCTTTTATCGCCATGATTTCCCTGCATTTTTTTGCCCAGTCCAGACATGTGTCCGGTGTGTAGAAGACATTCCCTGCTGTTAAAGTTCTTACTGCTATAGACAGGAGACTCGTCTCCGAATGGCCCCCCACTAGTAGACTTCTTATGAAGAAAACGTGCGCTGATTCCAGTTAGATCCAGCATGTCGTTAAGTGCCTGCACTGCATGGCCTACTATTTGTTCCTGATCTCACGGAGCATTTGCCATGTGGTCCACAGCCTCTATCCCAGTCTTTGTAGGGGTTGTAGAAGTTTACGACTTCAGGCTTCCTCTTCTGACAGACTGTGCTTCACAGAGCATACTGAAGAGTTGGGACTCAGTATTGGACTTACATTTGCATACCGCAAGAATATAGCAATCAATCTACTGTATAAAACACCGTCCTTATCTGTGACACGCCGTGGCTGCTGTTTTTTAAGTTTCATTTATGGTTCCAACAGGGCTTGCTCTATCCCCCCCCCCCCCCCACACACACACTTCAGTTCCTGTATCTGCTTTACAGTAATGAAGACATTATCAGTTTAGACACCTGCCAAAGTGCGTGATCCTTTTTGAATATTTCTTTGGGAGTCGACTGATTGTTTAGGCCCTGAACGAGAAGTAATGCAGGGAAGTGTAACTAGTAAATAGAGCAAAATTAGCTGCAAACATAAGAAATGTATGTTACTGAGAAGCAAAATATGCTTGAAATTAGTGTGTACAACAGTAATTTTAAGTGGTAAGATGTAGATATGATAGATAACAAATATGTAAAATTTGATAGAACAGTCGATTTGTCACTTGGGGGTAGCTAAATGAGAATGTTATCTTTCTTCCAGGTACAGAATATGAAGTTATCTGTAGTCTTTGGAAAATGTTTTGTTTATGTGACTTCCAAACTGAGTTTATGGTAAACACACCCATGTAGTGTGTCTAATTTTAATAAGCACAATATAGCACACCACTATAATGTGCTTTTTTGCTTAACTTGGAAGAAGATTAGCGTTATGAGACGCAAGCAGAGATCTCCTCTGATTCAGAAGCAATGATCTATCTACTCTGGCCAGTCGAAGATTCTGGGTAAAAGCGAAGTGTCATCAGCAAAGCAGGATTAAGTAAATCCACGCATAGCGAAGGTGTTACCCTGGGATTTAGTGCTGAATGAGTGGAGGCATGGTCCACATGTCAGTTTTAGGGGCACACCTGCCAGGATGTGGTGAGGTGCCAGAACAGGCCCCTTCATGCCACATCATCGAATCAGTGACATCAGTATCTTGCAGACTGGACCATGAATCTGGTTGACTCCATCGAAGGCCAGTAAGAGAGAGGACTGTATGGGAAATGCTTCATCGTATAACCAGACTAGTCAAAGTTCGGGCTACAGCTAGTGGGGTGAAAGGTGCTGATGATTCTAGATCCCTACGCTGTATGCCACACAGGGTCCATTCTTTCAGGGGGCCCAGAATTCCTAGCTCCAGCGCTGGTTAGAGTGAAGAGATTATCTTCATGGGAAAAATGCAGTTGGATGCATCTGGCATGTTCTAATGTCCTAGACTGTCATTGCAGAGGTCATTGGAAGTATCTGACATACAACCCTTTCCTTGAAAACACCGTGAAGTGAATGACTCATTCTCAGTCCAGTGTGATACTGCTGTTTGATAAAAGTACTTAAAGTATAATACTTTTTTACAATGCTCTCTCAATGAGGTTCCATGGCACGGAGAAAAGGTATACATCAAGCTATCATGGTGTGTTAGCATTTATTGTTAGTTATCGCTTATTAATAGGCTTATTGAAAATGACCTCACACCTTTGACTGTGTTAAAAGGCAATTATAATTCAAACTAAATTTAATATAAGCAATGAAAACGGTGCGTTAAATTTTTAGTTGAGGTGATTTAATATGCTTTCTTTTCCTTTTGTCATTATGGCGTCTGTTTTTTGTCACAGTAGAATGAATTATTTAGCCTTTTCCATATTTGAGCGAGATAATAGGACATTTTAAATGCGTATTATATGCATGGTGTTAACTGCAACCCAGTCTGAGGATGACTTTCTGTCAGACCATCAGACGGCTTACCAGTTATTCTGTCATATGCAGCGGCAGCAAGGTGCATAATCATAAATCCTCACACAAGCATCCTGAACTAAATATGCCTCTGAGGTCAGCAAGATCCATAATGGCCGCATGCAGGTGTAGACACATGCATTTACAGGGGAATCTACTGTATATTAAAGGTATATAATCAGGTATATAATCTTTTTTTTGCCTAACATTCTTAGAATTACACTTCTGATATGGTCACTGGATTAAAAACATTTGATGCATGCAGCATGGCATTTTAGGGGAAATTGAAATATTTTACAGTTGTACATTATGAAATTAAGCTTAAAATGTTATATTTAGTATTAATGTCTCTACTCTATAGAAGTATTCCAGCAGCCGAACATTGTGCATGGAAAAGGAATTAGTCAAATAAATCAATAATTTAAAAAAAAAAAAAGAACTGTTTAAATTGTTTAACCTTTTTGGTTAAACAGGGACTTGAACAACACAGAAATTAAAGTGATCAGTTTGCAGCGTCCACTTCTAAGTGGCATATATTGTGCTGTAATGTCCCACAACAGTCTGTTTGCTTAAAGATGCACCGAAGCTTATGTCACCTAGAACAGTGAGCCATTAAAGCCATAATGTACTGATGAAGGTTTTTAAAAGCCCAGATTATGATTAAAGTCGATTGTCAGCATCAGAAGTTTCCAATTCCTTATTGAGAATTTGACATTTGTATTTTTGAAGCAAACAACCTTACATTTCAGACATTAAATGCAAGCATGTCCTCAGAGTGCGTGGTAGGGCGGTCCAGAAATGCCTCCAGAAGTGACATTTTTTTTCTTTGCTGATAAACAACTAAATTTCCATGCCATGGAACAGATTGCCTCTATGCTCAATGGAACATGCATTTGTTTCAGTGTCTGGCACCTTTTATCGCTCGATTTGTAGAAGGCCATTTGGCTTAAATGTGTACACCTCCAGGTCTGACTCCAAAGTTGTGGTTTCACATTATGAGACAACAGAGTTGAGAAAGAATCTGTTCCCACTCACTTATGGAACTTGAGGTCTGACAGAATAATTCCAAAGCTTTGCATTGCTTTACATGCATCCTATATAGTAGTAGTCTTACCAATAAGGTAATTGTTCTGCCAGGGACACAGTGATACATTTAGGTGCAAGATTACACAGAGGTGCAAGATTATTTCTTGTTATTATTAATACTACCATTACTACTACTAATAATATAAGCTAAACACTGGCAAATATTGACAAATCCGTGAAGGATCACATAGCAGGTGAGGTGATATATGTACAAAATGCAACTTTTTCTTGACTTGATGCTAATGGGCGTAATTCCTTCCAAGATGGTGGGCATTTCTTCAGTCTGCTGTTCACTGTGCACTCCCGTAGCATGGCAGGCAGGTGTACCTCTAAAGCCTGGCAGTACCGCAAGAATCATCTCGTCTTGCTGATGCCATTGACAACGTACAACATTTCATCATCTACCCGACACACTTTTTTTTCTCCTCTTGCATTGCTCCACATACTGCAAACATAAATTCATTAAAAGCATTCCCAGCAGTGAGATACGGGCCCACTTCTTCTCATTGTCATCAATTGCTCTGCTTACCACTAATTTGATGTACACTTCTCATCTTCACTAGTTTGTCTTTTATCTTCAATCAGATTTGGTATGTTGGAAGAGGGCCCATTTTCAAACTCTTTACACCAATATTTATTAGTTAAGTAAACCTGTGGAATTCATGATGTTTGTGAATTTGACTGTTACAACATTGTTCTTATTTGTATTAAGTATTTGTTCCGACTGGTGCTGGCCAGACGACGGTGGATCTCCCCCTTGAGTCTGGTTCCTCCCAAGGTTTCTTCGTCCTGAGGGAGTTTTTCCTTGCCACTGTCGCCATTGGCTTACTCTCTGGAGAGTCTGGGCCCGGGATTACGTAAAGAGCTTTGTGATAGTGCTTCTTGTTAAAGGCGCTATATAGATAAAATTGAATTTAATTAAATTGTATTTCCATGGCAGCGGTCATTGTGGTGAAACAAAGAGAAAGCACATTAAAAAACAACAAAGAAGCTTACCTAAGAAAGGAAACTTCCAACCAGACCATTTCACCTAAAAGCTCAAGAAATTTAACAGACTAAGACTGGAAAATATAAAAAAATATAATAAGCTGATTATAATAAATGTAATGTTTTCAGAACCTGATATGTGCCGTATTTAATTCTCACAAGACATGATGTTATTGTTCATCTTAAAAAAAATAGGGACTTGATTTATTTCTTTATTTTTGTTTGAAAAAAACGTGTCCTCATTCCATTATTTGTCCACATGCTGGCACTGGATTGTTTCCAATATGTGGTCAGCCATCTCACTGAAGGCCTAGAAAAGGAAGTTTCTTTCTGATTTATGAAGTCTAAAAGCACAATTATGTCACTAAAATAAAGAGAACTTTGCCTGAACAGACTTAACTGAGGGAATACATCAGCCAGGTGTGCTGCTGTAATTCTCAGGGTAGGTGCCTGTAATGGCACATATTGGCTGCAGTCTTCAATTGAGCTTTATGAAGTGAGCTCTCCAATGGGCATGCAAGGCTCTGAAGTCACGCTAAACTGTTGTTAGCAAAAGATAATCTGCCTTCCCAGTAGCTCCTTCTACCTCAGTGCACGTTGTAACTCGGCATGGCGGTATTCAAAAAGTACTCGCGATTCTGCACTGTATACTGACGGTCAGAGGTGCTAAGCGTAATTTTGAAAGAAGCTCTCCCCACTGTGTGAAAACATACATCGCAAAAGAAATTGTATCTCGTGATTGCATGTGCACAGTCCTTCTATCGTAAATTCTTATTCTTGCATTTAGTGCTTTTTGTCAATGCTCCAACCATTGCTGGTCTGACTTGTAGACTGCCCACATGAAACATCTGGTGCTGACCCTGCTGATGAAGTGGCCCCGCTTATCTTTGCAAATTCAGCTGGGTGATGAACTCGTAGGTGAGAGTAAATATTTGTGGTGGTGTGTTTTGTTGTGTGTTTTTTGGGGATGCGGCAAAAACTGCAATGTAACTGCAGAACTCTGCCCAACCTGGTCGCTCATCTCCACCATACAAATTAAGCAAAATGTTGCACTGACCAGTGAAGTAAATATGTGCTTTTATAAGCCTTTATGTGGTGTATATTTTTCTGGCACCGTTAAACATGCATGCACGAATAAATGGCATAAATGGATAAATAAATAAATGGAGATAGCAATTAGTAAGAATAATATCATACTTCAAGAGTGCTGATATCACAACAATAATATCACTATATCCGTCAAGCCTACAGCAGATTGGGTAGTTGTGCTGTGCAGATACTCTCTGGTCCTGACAGTGGAATCCAGTACCCTGCTAAATGGACACTTTTCCTATAAACAAATTCGACATGTTTATATGTCAGTAATGATATTGTAGCGAGTGCAGATTTGTTCATGATACTTGACAACAAGGAGTGCTCTTTCAGTTTAATCGGCAACCAATCAGATAACCTAACAGATAAAAGACAGCACTGTGAAAAGTGCAAACTAAACACACGGTAAGCGAATACTTATAACAGACTTCACAATCAGAGTGGCACATATTACATACGTACATGAGAATTAAACGTAGTGAAATAACCACTGAAGTACACAGCTAAATGAATCTAATCGTATTTGCAACATTAATGACATAAAAGACTCAAACTATGTCACGAGTACATGGATGTGGAACCAACTGCTGCTGATCTGGTCTGTGACTTTGGCCGTGCCTGAAGGACCAGTCATCCCCGACGACCGCAAAGTCTAAAATACCGCCCTACAGCCGAGGAGGCGGCCGGTGCTTCTGTCTTAGGTGTTGAGGGCACCCCCAGAGGCCACAGTGCGTGCCATGTTACTTGGACCATCTGATGGGGCGGGTGTCATCAAGGGGCCTGTCACTCTGGAGACAGTCACTCTGTAGGTCCTCGTGAGTGGCTGCTGAGCTTCAGACAGGCCCGCCTTCTGCAGGGTCAAGTAGAATCAGACGTCCCCCCCTCATAAAAGCCCTGCTCGTAGCTACGGATGTTATATGCCGTACAGTGGCATGAGCTACCTGCAGCCACTTGCGGAAGTGCCGTAGGTGCTCTAGGCTGTCCTGCCCGGAAACCTGTCTCTCAAGAGGTTGAGACCCTGTGTCCACCAGCACTCAACAGTGAAAGCCTCCCAGCACGCAGTCTCTGTAGAGGTGCTGTTCGTTTCCCAGTCAGCCTCCTCTGGGACACAGGGACGAGAGAGTTTGGCCGTGCATTGCAGATGCCGCCTTGCTCGTGGCATCAGCCGCAGGGCATTTTCTGATGGCAGAGCTGGTCAGTGGTGGTGAGTCTCACACAAAGTGACCCCTTTCCACTGCAGTGGTTTCAGGGCCCATCTCATGGTGTGTACCAGGACCTCTCTGTTTCCCCCTCATCCTCCATCTTATGGTGTGTACCAGGACCTCTCTGTTTCCCCCTCATCCTCCATCTTATGGTGTGTACCAGGACCTCTCTGTTTCCCCCTCATCCTCCATCTTATGGTGTGTACCAGGACCTCTCTGGTTCCCCCTCATGCTTTTCCTCGTTCTCCTCTGCTTTTCAGGTGTGGGCTCTCAGTGTGCTGCATGGTGTTGGAGTAGCTTGGGTGATTAGCATTGATTGCGTTCACCCTCAACCTTGTTCTCGCTCCAGTTTATGACAATATTTTTAACATTATGATGACATAATTCTATTAAAATAACTTCTTAAATATGCCATCTAGACTGCAGAAGCACACAAATGACACTTTTCCCTCAGTTTTCAGCACTTTCAACACTTTAGCGATAATTCCATAAAATGATGATGTTGTTTTGGTCATCGTTCATCCAGCTATTTGCTAACCACTGATTACTGTTTTCTCCACACAAGCAGTGCAGTGGTTTAGATAGCAGTCTTTTGTGTTTGTTTTTGAAAAGTTACATACAACATTGTACATTGATAACCATGTGACCTTTCACACATTTGTTGATCAATTAGTGACTACTTTGAATTTTACTTTGAGTATAGTTAACATCCATTCACCCAGATTTCACAGCCTCCTATCTGATTCAAGGTCAGAGGAAGACCCCGGTGGGGGTGTGGGGGTTTCATGTAAACATTGGTGATGAAGCACTACATCATATAGCTTCCTTAGCGGTATGTGATATATACGCACTTTGTGAGTGTGTGTGATGCTAGATCAGTCCACATCTTGGGTTACTTATTTGAAAGATTTAAATTGGGATATCATTTCTTGAAATGTTTATTTCAACAACTAAATATTACAAGCGGGTGTGGGATGTTTAGTACCTCTTAGTACTTATTTCCAGTGACTCAGCCTGGCTTCTATCAGTTAATTGAGTCAGTCAATCACTTTGATTATAACTAATGGGCCCAGCTCAAGATGATGACTAAGACAGTAAACCTTGATAAGTTGGTGCCCGTTGCAAATACATACAATGCATGTACATGAACGTTTGCTGCGGCAGCCCAGAGTGCATTTCACACAGCAGCGGTATGAAGGATTAAATTCTGTATCTGAAGAGTAGGTAGATCTTGCTGACCTTTTACTGCAGCTATGTGTTATTTGGAAGAGGAATTGCTGTCACTGCTGCAGATGCATTGCCTGTCCCGGTCTGTGTGTTTACCATGGGGTCCCTAGGGCGAAGCCTACAGGGCTCTTCCTATACTGCTATCAATCACTTTGTTATCCCCAGTTTATGCCGAGAAGTCACATACCTTCCTGCAGCTGTCTAAGAAGCACATTTTCGGAGTGCATTGTGTCTCAGAGTGTTATTATTGTCATTATGTCATAGTAGCAGTGTTATGTAGGTACATTTTTGGACTTTAGACCTCAAGCTTTTCAAGTCACATGGCCTTGCTGATCAGTGTCTGGATGATGATTTTCATCCTCCCCCCAATAATTTGCTACAATTCCTGGAAACGTTTATGTCCCAAAGGTTTTCAGTAAAAACTGTCCAATATCCAAGAGTAATGCAGCACAGTCCCCGTGCAAAAGGAATAACCACCACTCTCACCTGTAGTTACAGTTTATGTAAACTCTGAAGGTTTTTTATTTTTTTTTTATAGCAGAGTTCAATTTATTATTCCAGGAATAGGATTTGTGTAGGCCTGCATCCCAGTGCATGTTAAATTTCAATTACTGTCAGTCAGGGAAAGAATGGCATTGTTATTTACGGCTTTAGAGAGATGGAAGGTAGCTTCTGTCTAAAGTATTTAGGTGTGGCTAAATTTCCCATTTCCATCCATGCACCCTCCATCTGCTTATCCTGGGTACAGGAGGGTCTGGAGCAAGGGCACAAGGCTGGGGTACACTCTGGATGGGATACCAGTCCTTCATACGGCACAAGGCTGGGGTACACTCTGGATGGGATACCAGTCCTTCATAGGGCACAAGGTTGGGGTACACTCTGGATGGGATACCAGTCC
>JAACJT020001007.1:0-16891 GCA_009936485.2 Gymnarchus niloticus | reverse complement strand
GATGAGATGGATAGACAGTGTAGTGGAAGCAATGAACATGAGTTTGGGCAGGCTCCAAGAGGCGGTGGAGGACAGGGCAGCCTGGTGTGCTGTGGTCCATGGAGTCGTGAAGAGTCGGACATGACTGCATGACTAAACAACAACAACAACAACAAGTCATAAGTATCAGCTGACACTATATTAGTCAGTAATATAATGCATTATTAAATGTCATTTCATGTTCCAGCACTACATTTGTAAGACACATAATGCAGCACAATATTTCAGATAATCGATTGTCTTGAGCAGTGTCATTCATGTCATGCTATGCATTGTTACAGTTCTGTGACTGACACCTTTCCAGAGACAAAAATGAAGTTAAAGGATCTGAACTGGTAATTGTGCTTGTGTGCCACTAACCATCGTTATTCGTGGCACATGACCACTGCTCTGCAGGTCACAGGGCAGTGCCCAGAGATTCACCACCCACCTTACTGGGCCCCATGCTATTGGTGGCTGCCAGAGAGATGGAGTATAACATGTGACCTTCACGTTGTCACTTAAGAACTCACCACAAGGATGATTCTAGCAGCTCATGCATATCTCCTTCTACTTTCATCTTGTCTTACGTTAAGGAACAATGTATAGCTGCTTTGAATCTTCTATTGCCAGCTGCTGTGGATGGTGCCACTTAATTTCCCGTTCCCTTAACAATAAAAGAGCCGGTTCATTGTTAGATTGCTCCAGATTGCCCCCCCCCCCCCAATCTGCCATTGTTCCATTTCACCTGCGACACAGTTTATGGAGACTGAGGGGGTTTTATAGAATCTTGTGAAAATGATGGCTAATGCCAAAAAAATCCAGGGCGGAAAGCTCTCGAACGGCTGAGCCCTAGAGAGATCTGAGAGAAAAACCAAGTTAATGGAGGTCCAAACGGTAGGCAAGCCATCATTTCTAAGCAGAAGAAGGACTTTGCCGTTGTAACCGACAGGAAAAGTGGTTGACGTCAAAAGGGGCAGTGCCATACTAGGACATACCCATGAAGGGCAAGATATCAATAGTTCCTGTAAAACTCTGTAATAGCTTTACTTTAAAATAACTTGGTTAAACTGTGACACCGCATTTATGCCCAATGACTTAAGCGTGTGCTTTACATCCCCTGAGGAGCAATATGCACCTTGGGTGAAGAGAGGTCAAAATCTGAGCGTGCCACAAGTAAATACTCTTTACGCACATTCTCCTCTAACTTCGATTTACATGTACGCACCTTCGAGATCTGTATTAAGTTAAGCAACACTGCATAACAAAACATGGTATTCTACTGTTTCCTTCAACAAACAGAAATGTGGCATGTCAAATTACATTTATAGGCAGTCAAAACTTTCAATTCACATATGATTAGTGAAAAATTGTCCAGAAGATTGAAACGCTGCTTTAAAAAGAACATAAGCCATATCATTTTCATATTTATGTATTCGTATATGTTGTTTGCACATTTTCCTCTTTGAATTTTAGAATTGTGAAATAAAACAATGTATACTATGTGATTGCATTGGGATGAAAAGTATGTTACCTTGATCACTGTCTATTCCTTCTGCTTCTCCAAGCACATCAGGCATGGACAGAGCAGCTCATAACATGGTAAAATGAAGCGGTGATCCTAGCGGTCCACCACCTGTAGCTCTTACAGTGTGCAGCATTCTGGAACGTCTGCCTTTGACAGAGTTGCACAAATCTCACTATTTATGTTTTAGGTCAGAAACCTCACGCTTGCACCTCCTTACCGAACTAACGTCTTGGGTGATTTGTTCGTGAGTTAAATATAATGGAAAATTTTTTAGAGGCTGTGCCAACTACAACTACCAGCTCTTCCTCACTGAAATTTGATGTCCTTTTTTGCTGAGTCATCCGTATCTCAGATGACTTTTTATTGCCCAGATAAATGCTACTGTCACGACGGGAGAGTGGAAGGACTTGGAGGCAGGTGTGGAATAAACCAAATGGGTTTATTACAAGAAAACAAAGCAAGACCAGAAATAGAAAACAAACCAGATCACGGGGGATCAAACTGGGAAGACTGAGGAAGCAGGACACAGGTAACACATGGGAGCGACATTAATGACTGGACTAGGGACCACAGGACTGAGAAGCACTTTTATACATGACTAATGAGGGATCAAACGAGAGGCAGCTGGAGATGGAAATGATGGTAAACTCTAAACAGGCATGGCTCATTAGTCCCACGCGAGGGAAGAAACAGGAGGGCTAGGAGACAGGGCATGACAGCTACGTCATAACGAGACACAATGTCAGGGCAGTTATTAATAAAGTCATAATGGTGGTTCGGTGGCTCAGAAGGCAGCAAACTGGTCAGACTGGACAGCTGAAGTGGAGGGACGGCATGGTAGACCAGCAGATGATACGGGGATCTCTTGAATCTGAATCTCTGAGGGAAGCACCCCAAAAAAGGGGGGCACGGGGGAAAGAGAATGTGTATGAGCAGAGCAGCGATTTAAGGTGGCAAAATAATGGAAAATTTCCATATTACAATTTTTTTAATAAATCTTTTTTTTTCCATTTGTTGTATTTGCTGGGTTAATGTTATTATTTATGGGGCCTCTTACTCAGACATTTTCATTGTGTCTTCAGCCAGTTTCAAAATCAAAGTCCCGCTGTTACTTTCTGTGGATTTTAGATTTGGATTTAAATTATCAATTGAAAGTTCAGGGTCCACATTTCACTTTCAGCCAAAATCACCACAGGCGTTCCCCCTTTATGTCAGTCTTCAGAGTTCACACTGCCTCTCTTGCAAACCCGCCTTCTTTCTAAAGTTACACAATAGGGGTGGTACACTTCAGGTGATGGGAGAATGACCCACAGAGGCTCCACACATAATGAAGTACGCTGATAAAACACTTAAGTGGCTGACGGGAGAATCTTACACATAGCGAACAAAGAACACCTGAGGTTACTTGAGGGGGTGTCACCCGAACCTTGGGGTGTAATACACCCTTCACATGCCAGATGGCACCTTTACCCACTGGTTCTGTGCTTTTGAGACACATTTCCCAATGAGGTACAGGTATAAAGAGAAGGGATGTCATGAACACGTAATAAAAATAGTATGAACCAGGTGAGTCTAAGTTCTTTTGTTCCTTTATTCTTGGCCAAGGGTGCATAGACACCATCAAACAACTGAGCTGAAACATGCACCACCGGCAGGAGGGAATTCTCCCTTCTTTAAACCCAAGTCGTTGTCTCATCTTTCTCTTTCTCATGTCTTGGCTAACACTTTTCAAGATCGTCAGCACCTGCCTTTCTTTATCTAACAACGTTTTATCATTTTCTTACTCTCTCAGCATACCTACCCAGTCTCTGGTCCCCTGCTTGTATACATGTATAATATGTAGAATATATGTATTAGTGAAGCATTTATAAAATTTAGAAAAAACGCTCCTATGTCCATTTTCTTTCTCTTAAAAGGTACCCCTCTGCCATGAGCCGACTACTTGGATAATTTATGTATTAGCTGTTACAAACTTTTTCTCATCTACATATGTGTGCACATGTCCTCATGCAGAGCAATGTGGGATTCACAAAATACATTTCAATATAGTGAAATAATACTAATGGTGAATAAATTAAATACTAATGGCAGATTTATCAAATAATACTAATGGCAACCAAAGATTTCATTAGAAGCAACACCCCTTTGTTTTCTGGGCTAGATTACCTCATGTTCTCCTGAGAGGCTGGTCTTGACAAAGTGTAGATGATGGCAGCACAAAGCCATCTCTCTGTTCTCTGTTCTAGGTTTATCTCGTGTTCATGATATAACAAGAGCCCAGCCATAACAAAGTATGGATGGTGGGGGCACCCCTGGTCCCTTCAGCTGTGCATGAGATACTGCACGCAATTAAAACTCCCCAGTCCAAGCATCAGACATGCTAATCTCTCAAGGTCTCTCATTTAAGCACAAGATGTGCCTACCATCCTCACTCTCTGTTCAACCATTCACATAGTAATATACTTGCAATGGAAAAATTGCATATATATTTGGCAATTTCACATAGGTATGGTTTTTCTTTCCATATGGAAAGGGGGGAAAATTGCTGGAAAGTGGGTATCACAGGTGAGTAATTTCAAAGTACTGTTCCTTATTTGTGACTGTGTTTTGATTTTTCATATACGTTGTACTGTTTTTGCTATTGTTTGCCTGGATCCAACAATTGCGGCTTAATTCAGGATTTGTTAGATTCATCCTTGTTTCTTCATCTAGAGCTATAACCTATTTGTTAAGGATGCCATTTCCACAAGACTTAGTAGGACTTTCGTTAACTGGACTTTACATCTCAAGCACTTCTGAAGACGGTCTGTGGTTGTGTGTGTATACGGTTTGTGTATCCACTGTATGTACTGCTTGAAAAAATGAGAAGAAAGGATGAAATTAGTAGATTATACTGATATTCTGATGATATGTAGATATCTGTATATACAGTGTATATATAAATACACACAATCAATCAAGTACAATACAATACACTAGATGGCATTTGTGTACAGACTAGTATTATTGCATCTCAGCATATAAGCGCTTTTTAAAAAGTCCGTGTGGGCCTCGTGAAATTGTGTATACAAGGAAAAAACAATAATTACAAGTCAATGGGGACCCAGAGTAACCAGAACAATGCTGTAATTATAAATACCATTTGATCAAGATCTGTCTGTGTAACTTAATACAGAGTGCCCTGAATATGGACCATTTACGTATATTTTCAGATACTTTTTAAACATTTTAGATTAAGAAGCAGACTACAAGACAACAGAGAAGGAGTAACTTAAAACGGCATACATTTTAAAACTTAGCTTTTTCACAGTTTCAATGAAAACAGAACTTAGTTTTTATCAGCAGATTACTCAATCGTTGAACTGCCGTGAGAAGCTCTTAGCTGATCTCGGAAAATGGCAGACAGGAAAGCAGGGAAGGCAGCGCTGTATTGAAGTAAACACAGACCCTGCAGCATTCTTTCTATAATTTACAGTACTTTATTATAACAGCTAACAGGAAACGAGTTGAGAAAACAAAATAGTGACAGAACTGCAAAATAATTTATTGATGTTTCAATATTTCTTTCCATGTGACATTTCAATATAAAATAGAAATGTTCCAATGAATTATTTTACATCAAGAGTTTTCTTGACATAATAAATTAATAAATATAAACCACAGTAGCAGTACAGTATTTATCAAATACCAGAGACCAGATTCTGTTCACAAATTTCAGTTCTTCCAATATTTTTAACTCTCTCACTCCCCCTGTTGGATGCCTACCTCCAAAATCATTTAAAGAAGGAAGTGATTGAGAGAAGGGGGGTGATTGCCGTTTTTGGTCATTTTGGTCTAGTTTATTATTAAGCACAGGAAATTAAAAAAAAAATAGGAAATGTTCCTTGTTTGACCCTCTTGCACCCAGTTCACCCAGAGAGCATGATTTCCTTCAGTATAGATAAAGATTGCAGAAGAGGGCTTGCCCTTGAAGATTTGGCCGCACTGTTTTCACAGAAAACTTGTACGTGGAAACATCATGAAGCATACCTGCCTCACCTACTCAATTAGACTCATGCTGCTACTCACAGGTAAACGCTCATTACACTCATGCCCAATCCGGGGTTTTGCTTGTCTTTAGACACTCCAACAGCCAATAAAAATGTGTTTTATTAAAAGCTGCTGTTTGGATACTTAGTTTTAAAGGCTAATTTAAAGGCCTTTGGGATGCCATCTTTTGATGACTGGATATCTCCAGGGTGTGTCACAAGTCTCTAGGAAAATGTTATATGAATGTAATATATTCTTGTCTGTAGTGAACGCAAAAATGTAAAATTATGTCTATGCAAATCACTAGAGATGCAATTCTGAAAAACGTGAACAGCAAATAAAATGTTATTTTGTTCTTGTCTTTAATCTCTATATAGTCAGTGAGTCTTCAGCAACGACAGTCACTGGGTTTGCTGGAAAAAACGTCATTCTACCATGCAGTTATGATTCGGGATATTACGGTCCTCTTGCTGTGTGTTGGGGACGAAACAAAGTGCCGTTACGAGGCTGCGATAAACAAATCATCAGCACCGACGGCCAAAAAGTGACTTTCCAAAAAAACAGGAGATACCAGCTAAAGGGTTTATTCAGCAGAGGTGACCCTTCCCTGACCATTCTCCATGCTGTAGAAAGTGATTCTGGAATGTATGGATGTCGCGTGGACATTCCAGGACTGTTTAATGACAAGAAAACAAACATTAATCTGATTATTAAGAAAGGTAAGTAATCACATCATGCAATATTTGCATTTTTAGTAAAAGTAATTTCTACAAACAATGTAAAGTACATACGATACTCCTATACTGCTGGCCATGTTAATATTTTTAACATTGTGATCATTTAAAAATATTACATAGTTCCTCTTATCTTCACTGATTCAGAAACTTAAATTTTATGACCTATGTCAGTACTAGTAATCACCTACAAGGAAAATGTTCACACCTATCGCTTAAAAAGGCAAACAGATCTGCTTTCTAACACATAAAACATGTTAAACTGAAAACAAGGCGGAAGTCATTCAAAACATAACTAACGCCAGACACAGATTCATAAGGTCTCTTTGAGTTCTCTTTACCTCCTTCCCATCCCCTTTTTTCTCATCTGGTTCCTCTCAGCTGGCTCTATTCAGTCTGAAGGAATACAAAGACAGGATTACAAAAATGTTATAGCTCCCTGCCCTCGACCTGCCTGTCACAAGCCTGAGATCTTCACGGTATCTCAACAATAACGCCTAGTAGCAAAACAATGAAAAAGTTCATGTTCGTGTTCCATTGCTGTTGTTGTTGTTGTCGATCCTCAGAAATACTATAAGCAGAGTGCTCCGGAAACTGGAAGCACCTCAAGAAACTTTGAAGAGGAGTGCTGCCATTTTTTGCCTGTGTTGTACAAGAGTCAAAGTGCTTGTTTATCGTTTATGACTGAGGGTCTGTGTTTATTTTTTAAAAAGTGTCACGCCGATATCTCTGCAGCACCTGCAACAACGACACAAGCATCTGTGTCATCAACCCGGCCGACAGACCCAGAGACCACACAGACGCCGACCAGTACAGTAACACATACCTATGGTATGACTATCAGACGTGCCATCGTCAGTCATGTAACAGCTCTCTTAGGACATGAACCACTTCTGAAGGTTCACCTCACTGCTCTCCTGAACCATCTGCAGATGAATATATATGCAGAGAAAAATGAATCATTTCTTTTTATTAAAAAATGCTTATGCATTTTACCAATGTTTCTACAGCACCACCAACAACACGGACACCTGCATCTTCTCCTCGTTCAACACACCCAGAGACCACAAGGGCACAGACCAGTACAGTAACAGAAACCCAGGGTATGATTTTATTACTCATGACAGCTTTCTTTTGATATACAGAACTTCCAAAGGTTCACACGACTTTTCTGACAGTCTATCCACACACAGACATACAGTAATGTACAATCAGTGGTTACCTTATTGGTTACACGTACCTAGCACTGGGCCAGACCCCCTTGTGTCTCCAACATAACTTCAAGGGTTGATGATTTGTGCCTTTCAATATTTCTTATGCAGATGACTGATGCAGTGAGTTATTGTTTTTGCACTTATGGCCTTCCCATTAGGTTTGAGTTCTCTTCTGACTTCTTAAAAACCACAGGATATTGCTGTTTCTGAGAGGCTGGGACCACCACACCTGGCACCACCAATCAAATCATGTTCAAAATCACTTTGATCATATTCCTTGACCAGTAACTGCACCTATCCAATGCATCTGCGTTATTTACACAAAGATGTGTGGCCACGTCATTACCTGTCGGTTTGAGCAGGCTGTTCATGCTAAGAAACAGGTGTTCCTTTTCAGTGCCCACTAGGTATAAATGTTCTACACGCACAAACCTAATTTGAAAATGTATATCTATTTTACAGATGACTCTTCAGCAAGGTCAACAACAACACAGGACCCTGTGTCATCAGCTTGGACCACAGACCCAGAGACCACAAGGGCACAGACCAGTACAGTAACAGACACTCAGCGTATGATTTTATTACTCATGACAGCTTTCTTTTGATATACAGAACTTCCAAAGGTTCACACGACTTTTCTGACAGTCTATCCACACACAGACATACAGTAATGTACAATCAGTGGTTACCTTATTGGTTACACGTACCTAGCACTGGGCCAGACCCCCTTGTGTCTCCAACATAACTTCAAGGGTTGATGATTTGTGCCTTTCAATATTTCTTATGCAGATGACTGATGCAGTGAGTTATTGTTTTTGCACTTATGGCCTTCCCATTAGGTTTGAGTTCTCTTCTGACTTCTCCTTAAAAACCACAGGATATTGCTGTTTCTGAGAGGCTGGGACCACCACGCCTGGCACCACCAATCAAATCATGTTCAAAATCACTTCAATCATATTCCTTGACCAGTAACTGCACCTATCCAATGCATCTGCATTATTTACACAAAGATGTGTGGCCACGTCATTACCTGTCTGTTTGAGCAGGCTGTTTGTGCTAAGAAACAGGTGTTCCTTTTCAGTGCCCACTAGGTATAAATGTCCTACACGACATTTTAGAGATGATTCTTCAGTAAAGACAACAACAACACAGGATCCTGTGTCATCAGCTTGGACCACAGACCCAGAGATCAGAAGAGCCCTGACCAGTACTGCCACCATCGCAGCCATGACTGGTATTGGTGTTTGGTACTAGCTAAACACTTTTCTTTAGAGACATTTTATGTGTAACAGTTTACTCATCATCCTGACCCATACCTCAGGACAATGTGTGGGACACATTTTAATTTGGCAAAATGAAATAGTACAAAGCGTTCTACATGCACGGTTAACATATATGCAAACATTTCGAGGTTTTTGATTTTCTTTGCCTACCAAGCAAATAAGTTAACTATCCAGCTATTGTTAGCTTGGTCCTTACTTGCTGTCCTTTCTAGATAATTAAGCATTACATTTCCAGTCAAGCCATCCTCGACCTTATCATGGGAGTTTCAGTCATGGCTGCAGGAGAAGAAAAAGCTGGGTCCTCCCCCCAGTGAAGCCAGTGGGCTCATGTGGGTGTGAAATCAGAATAATGAGAATCACTCTGTGTATGTTATGCCACTGTCTCTACAGCACTGCCAGCAACATGGACAACTCAACCAGCCACATGGACAATGACCAGAAAAGACCCAGACACTCACGGTATAACTGGCAGTACTTCCTTCATTACTCATACAACAGTTCTCTATGTTTATATACCACTTCTACTCGTAAATGTTTGTCCGACTGTTCTCACTCACACCCAAATATAATCAGAGTGTGAGGCTTATTTAAAACACATCTGCATTGTTCCAATGCCCCCCACCTATGTTTCATACCATATTTGTTACAATCATGTTTTCCAGCATTTCTGAAATCCACACCATCTCCTGCATCTTCATTGTGGAGGTCACCTGAAAAAGTCACAGAGACCAAGACTCTTACAAGCATTGAAGGAAAAGGTATTTATCTCAGTGGCTATGTGGCATCAAAAACCTGAACCATAATTATACACTGGCTGTCATTTATTCTCAGGGAACATCATTTAAACATGCAGAATGTGACGTTTATTTTATTCGGTCCATGTAGATCCAAAGCATCGAGATATTTTTGTCAGGAGGAAAGATGTGAGTACTCAAGGATTATTCAGGCCACAAAAATTTTTACACAAAAAATCACCAATTTAAAGGTGCTGTGGTTTTCAGGTCCTGGAACTGACCATTTGGATTTTGGTGCCAGTGATAACACTGATTCTGGGGGCTTTGAGTCTGCTCTTGTGGAGTGAGTATGTAGATGTTCATGTCCACCACAGAGTGCTAAGCAGAGATGTCGTAGAGCGGGTGCAAATACTTTAGTGATCTCGGAAGCTGTAGCACCTGGATACCCTATTGGCAGGAGACATCATGGCTTTGAGGATTAGCCACAGTAATACTCAGATCTTCATTCTGTCAGTTTTACTTTGTATGGATACCTAGACAACATACTTTTAGAACACGAAATGACAGATGTATCACAATGAAAAATAAAAATGTTGTTAATGCTGGCTCCCTATTGACAACAAAGTTCCTCAAAAATAACAAGAATGATCACAATATTTTCCTGATTAAAATTTCATAAAACATTTAATTTTAAAGTTTCTAAGAATGAATAAACTAAAGCAAATTTATAAGCGAATTTATAACAAAACAAAAAAAAAAATTTTTTTGACTGGACTGCGTTAAAAAACAATAAAAGAAGAAACACATATATCTGATTATAATTTTCTAAAAAAATAATATATATTTTTAATATATAATATATATTTGGGAAAATTTTTAGCCAATGTTGGCAAAAGCAATAGAAAAAGCTTAAGATGATTTTCTTATTTATTTATATGTTTGTTTGTTTGTTTATTTGTTTTTGCTATATGTAAGAGGTTCACAAGACCTCCAGTTGGTAGAGAGAGCATGGAAACAACAAAAGTGATGAAAAGTTTAGCCCTAATGTAAACACTGATAGTGAGTCTTGCTGCCTCCTATCCGCTTTCAGGTGAGCTCATTATGCAGTAATTATTGGTAGTTATCCCTACAACACCACCAGTACAGATTCATGAGCTTTTAAGACAGTTACTTTCTCCAGCTACATATATGTTTAGGTCTATCTGTGTGCCTGTGTTCTTATTCTAGAGAACAATGACAGAGGACTTCCTGTTTTAATGGGCTGTCCATGTCAGCTTTATTTTTCATTCTGCCTGTCCAGTGTAGGAATTGGCATGGGATAACAACTGTATCATTTTATCATTTTAAATAGCATTAAAACATTCAAATTATACTGTATTATACACAATTCAACGTCTTCTTATTATTATTATTATTATTATCCATCTTCCACGATGCTTCAGCCTGGAATTTATCTCACGAATTACAGGGCACAAGACAAGGAAAATCCTGAATGGGATGGCACACACACACACAAAATAGGAAAGATATTTGGAATGCTATTACCAGGAATGACGAAGACTGACATGTACTCTGTGGTTGTCTCAAATTGGAGTTGTGGATTTTTTGTGGCTAAATTTACAGTAACACAAAATGTAATGCCAGTGAGCTTCTGGTTTGTAAAATAACCTTCTCATTTTCTCCAAAAAGGTAAGCAGAGGAAAAGAGACGGCTTAACCATGTCGTAAGTATTCTTTGGCTTGAAGTATTCTTACTGGAACAGATTTATCAGAGGGTTCAGACAGATTAAACGTTTACGCTGAAATATATGACAACCTGCTTTATCTTATGACTTGTTAGTTCCGTTGTGTATCTTTGGGCACTGTGTAGCTTTGTGGGTTAGGGACCTGTGCCTGTGTCCAGAAGGCTGTGAATTTAAATCCCCTGGTCGATAGGGTAATCATATTACTGGTGGGCTCTTAACTCAAACTGCTCCAGTGGCACTACATGCTGGAAAACCCTGCTCTCTGACTCCAAACCTTACACACATCACATTGGACAAAATAATCTGCTAATTAAATCTAAATATTTCTTTAGAAATGTTATTAGTGATATTTTCAAAGGATGAGAATTTGTGCAACATTCTTGCTTGTAATGTTTTAACCAGTTTTTTAACCAAAGATGCCACATCACGTGTTTGAACAAAAATGCTGATGGGATCTCCCCCCCACCCCCCCCCCCACTCCTAGGTCACTGATAGTGCACAGCGTGGAAGATTGCAACACCTTGAGCTCTGCCTGCGGGGCATTGGAAGACATGGAGAAGATAGCAATGGAAGACATGGCGAAGATAACAATAAAGGACACTGAAAAAAACGGGAAGGTGTTGCAATTAGAAGTGTCAGCTTAATGCCCCATCACTCACACTCTATGTCCAATTGTAGGATGACTCACTTTGCTTAATGCTGAATTGCCTACATTGATTCACTCACTGCAAATGTTCTCAGAATCATTCATTTCCAGTAAAGTAATTAACTGCAAATTAAATTTGTGAGTCAGCTGTCCTACTGGAGTATTCCAGTGTTTTATCAGATGTTAAAAGTTAAATAGTGATTACCAGTGTGTGGCATCTCATTTTTCTAACACTATATTCTTTCATCATGGTCGAGAGCTCAGTGCAACAGAGGTCTAACAAAAATTCATGAGCACAGAGTTGAAGAAGCAGAAAAGCTGTTATCTCTGCTTGGTGTCTGGGCAACATGTATAAGGGCAGCCCAGACAGAGGCAGACTCATTAGATCTATCCAGGTTTTATATTGTGTTTACATTTGGGAAATAAACAAAAGATACAGTAAAAAATGTATTGGAAATGTTGAATAGACGGGAAAGGGAGTACAATACCACTTCCACATGTCATTTCCATCATGACCTTAAATGTCTCGTACTTCCTCCGACTCTTATCACTGGTCACTCTCAGCTCAGAAGAGTTTGTCCCTGGTGTCTCAACAAACATTGTAGAGGCAGGTCAGAGGAAGCGAGGCAGCCAAGCCCTTCCTTCTGGACATTGCTCATAAGCCTTATATTCCACAAATGTTAAAAACAAACTACACTGTCGTGGTTCACCGGTGCTACCAAAAAGAAAAGCCTAGCTCTCTATAGAACAGAAAAAACTAAAGAAAAGCTGAGGAAAAAGATGAACACATAGTGTCCAGTGGTGTCCACCCGTCCTGGGACTTGGTGAATCTAGAGTCTAAGGCAGAGTAGACATTGGAAATGAAGTTAGTCCATCACTGGACACATACACAATGGGCAGTTGTGTGTGTTTGGACTGGTGGAGGTAACCTGCACACACAGGTGGAATACACACAAACCACACAAATGCAGAGGGGGGATAGGAATTGAATCTCCAACACTGGAGGTGTGAGGCAAAAGTAACACCCCTGTAGGCATGGTTCCACCCCAACTCCAACCATCTCTAGCCCTATAAATATATTTAGGGTGCATATGCAGGTGAAGGAGAAGATCTGCCAGTACATTTACGTAATGGTGTCCAGAAGGTTGTGGATTCAATTCCCACAGCCAGCAGTGTTATCGTATTACCGTTGAGCCCTTACCCCCAACTACTCAATGGGTGCTAGATGCTGCCTGACCCTAAAATTTCCTCACTTATATGTCAGTTTGGACAAAAAAGGGAGAAAAAAAGCAAGTCAGTAGGTGTTAGGGTTCACTTCCATGTTGGCCAACATCATCACAATGTACGTTAATTAACACTTTACACTTATGATCAAAAGCCCGCGTTAAAGAGCAAGATCAGGCTCCACACAGCTTCAAAGGTTATGAAGAATAAAGGGTTTATATGGATATGGGCCTGTATGTGCATTTTCCATGTGCCGTAGTCTGGTATATAAAAAAGGTATAATGTGCCAGAATTGTGTATAATTCCACAAGCCCCTTTTGTCCATTTTAAAAATTAACTCTATTTTGGTTTCTCCCGGCATGCAGTAATCACAGCCTGAATTAGGGAAATAATGGAAGGTTGCTCATCAACTAACAGTGTTTGTGACTGATCTGATCACAGATTATAAACATGACATGTATGAAGCCTGTATGAGTGAAAATGGTCTTAATTATGTCCTCTCCTCTTAAAAACCTCTTTTCCAGAAGTCTCCTTGGATTGGCAGAGGTTGTTGAAAAGTTATCACCATTTCTGTTATAAATTTGCAACATAGGTTTTAATCCCTTGAAGCAGCAGTTTTCCTGCATGTCCTGCTTTCTCTCAGACCAGCGCTGACTCTGCTCAACTCCAATCATCAGTTCAGCTGTATCAGCTCTTGCTTCTGTACCTTGCTTCCATCTTCCTGATCAGCATCTGATAGAAAACACAAGGCCACTAGCAGCTAGAATCAAGAGCTTGTTTCCACTCTAATATTTTAACCTCTGTCAAAGGGTCAAGCACCTTCTGCTTGTTCAGTGCAGAATAATTGTATGGACAATACTGAGCTGTAGTCCAAAAACTGTAGTCAAAGGAAGGTCAGGATGTCCAGACCAGATTAACCAGACTGCACTAGTGCATCTGTGTCTATTGTTTTGGGTTATGAAAAGTAGCCTACGTCACGCTCTTTAAATACTAGCAGCCAATTACCATTCATGTGCAGACGATGAGCCTCTATGAAAACAAACAGAAAGAAGATTCCTCTTAGTCCTGCTACGCACTTTTTGACTTTCTGTCTCTGCAAAAGTTTTAGTGAAACGTAATGGTGTCTCCTTGTTTCCTTTGGGGAAAAACTGCTTAGCAACAAAAAGTCCCTGTATTCCACAAAGCGTTTCATTGACCAGTTGACCGATTCGTTACAGGGGTCTTTTTATACTATGTTGTGTCTGTGTTGATTGTATTTGCGAAAGCACACTTTCAGACCGCTGCACCTCTGATCATCTGCCCACCTTCCTGTATGTGCATACTGAATTTCCAAGTTTCAAACGACATGTGGGGAAGTGGGTGTGGAGGTGGGAAAGACCAGGACAGCTGTGAACTCTCAGCCCAAAAATAAACATTTTGTCGTACGTGCCTCAATGAACATCGCATAGGAGCAAGAAAGCAGCAAGCAGAGCACAGGACTAGTGAGTGAGGGTTTGTGTAAAAGGTCATCTTTAGCTAAAGCATAAAGGACTGAGTTTGTACTGGAAGACCGTCTCCTCTCATGGGACTAACATGAACAGACACAGCAGCTTCACCTGTACAAGTAGACTTCTCCTGCTGCTCACAGGTAAAATCTCCCTGAGCTCAAACTGACCAAGGGTCTTCGGTCACGGTCAACATAAAGACTTTACCTCCTCCTAGCTAACATGCTGGTATGAGTTAGACCGTACAAAGTCCTTTATGAACCTTCAAGTACGGTCTAGTTTATGGAAAGGAAATGGTTGTGTTGAAATAAATTTAATACTACATTTTTTTAAGCAAATACAGTAATTAAAAAAGGACACCAATAGCATGAAGTTATTTATGTTACAGTAGTAAAATGGAATTTTTAAAACTGCGTATTCAGATATTTGGATGTACTGCAGTTGTTACTTGGATTTTTCACTTGTGGTGGTGTGTCTCATGCAAATCAGGAACTAGTTAACTGTCCTGACTGACAGTTTAGAGATTCCTAGATGAAATGATCAAATAATCCTGCTCACATCTCTATCGCTAACATTTTTTTTTTATCCACATGCAGTAAGCATGTCCTCAGAAAACCAAATCCACGAAGAAGCTGGGAGAAATGTTACTCTGAAGTTCAGATTCACCCCATCATTATATCCCAATCTCCAACACATAATATGGGTCAGAGTGGCAGATTCTCCATGTGGCAGTTATAAAAAAATAACCAAAGCAAACAGCCAAAATGAGAATTTCAGAAAAAGTGCCCGATACCAACCTGAGGGCCAGATCAGCCAGGGAGATTCTTTCCTTACTATTCTCAAGGCTGAGGAGAGTGACTCTGGCATGTATTGTTGTGTTGTCGAAACAGCAGATAGTTTTTACTTTTTCAAGTACAACCTGACCATCACAAAAGGTAAGCCACATATGTACGTGTACAGGCTAATTTTCTAATTTCTTTGCCAACTCTTACACTCTCATATTTCAAATCATTAACGCAATTTGCTGTATTAATGTTCGGGTCAATACAGTGACTTTCAAACTTCCAAAGATTTTATTTTTTTCTTTAGGAGCAGCTTAACTTGCATATAACAAAAAGTTACATGTCCCATTTGAGTCACTGTGGACCCCTTCTGCTGTACCCTTGAGCCAAGTAATTGACCTGAATATCTCCAGGGAAAATTCCAAGTGTAAAAACGGGTAAACGTTGCCAGGAGCTCTGGAAAAGAGCAACTAAAATGAAAAATAAAATGTAAGGACAGGGTCTGATGCTGAACCACAGGCATGATGCAACTCCATCTTTTGACATAAAAGGCCTTTATCTCTCACATTAAAAACTAGCTTTATAAACATTAAGATGTAGTTAAACTACCCAAAGAAAGATGGTTTATCCATTACCGTGCAGTATATGTGCACAGAGCCCGTGTTTGCATGATATTGCACTGTAGCCGTGAGCCCCCCCCCACCCTGCCCACTGTGCTTCTGAGATGGAGCCAGTACTGGATGAGCGATGTGGAAGATCAATGGATTTGCAGCTGTCATGCTTTTTAAAATTTTTTGTAGACAAGAGTTGAGAAGTATAGTCAGCACAACAAAAATGACAATTCCTGTTATGCTGCTTACCATCCGTGCTAGTTTTAGATTTACCACAGCTATTCATTATATGTTGAAGAGCAAAACTAAGCAACTGTAAACATACCATCTGGATTAATCAATTGTTCTGGAAATAAATATCAACAAGGCACTGCATTACACAGCTCACACAAAACTTGTACTGGAAAAGAGGTTGGGGAACATGAATAGATATATTACACAGCATTTGCACCACAAGCTCATACTATCGGAGGCTGTTTTCACACAGGAAGCTACAAAGACCAGGGGCCCTATTTTGCACCAGCACAAAGCATGACGCAAAGTGGTTTTACTAGTTTTGTACTGGAAAATTCCTCATTTTCACACCAAACGCGCGTGCTTTCAAAATAACAAATGCGATTGTTACAATGAGGAGATTGTTCCTCATTGACCCAGACCTGTCCTTAAATGCTCACATGAGCAATATCACTAAAACAGTTTTTTTGCATCTAAGGAATATAGCCAAGGTTCGGAAAATGTTGTCCTTTGATGATGCTAACTCATGCTTTTATCAGCTCTAGATTTGACTATTGCAATGCTCTATTTTCTGGATGTAACTCAGGGTTGTTACATAGACTCCAGCTAGTGCAAAATGCTGCAGC
>JAACJT020001005.1:0-16902 GCA_009936485.2 Gymnarchus niloticus | reverse complement strand
GGACAGGGCGGCCTGGCGTGCTGTGGTCCATGGAGTCGCGAAGAGTCGGACACGACTGCGTGACTAAACAACAAAATACCATAAACAAGTGTTGTTTGCTTCTGAGAGGCTGTATGTATCTTCATATACAGTATGGTTATTTTCCTCATAGTTCACTAACATTCCTCGTGTGCAAATAACCTTAAGTTCAGAAACAGAGACAGATCAGGAGGTTGGAGGGACATGACTCAAGTTAAGATGTGTGTACATTCACAGTTCAATTAGACAGCAGAACAACAGGAACAAATAAAGGCTCTGAGCCTACAGTGGTTTGTTAACCATCACAGAGATGGTCTTGAACGTTATTCTCTGCTGTCAAATCAACAGATCCTAAACTCTAAGGGTTACATTGCACATTCGAGTCAGCGCATCAGTACGACTGAACAGAAGATCGTCACGTGAACTCAGGTGTGGCTTTCCTTAAAATTTAAGCCTGGATTTTTGCCAGTTGTTGAACCAGTGTCCTTGAGCTGCATGCCAAACCATACATTGGAAGTAGTCCTTGTTTTTCAGGGGCCATGTGATTTTTTTTTTTTTTCCTATCACATTATTATGACATTTTACATTTTTCTCGCTTAAGCAACGTCATAGCTCTACTAATCACCCAGAAATAATCCAATATCCTAATCAGTAACATATGCCAGATGACTGATTATCCATTAATTTGGATTCAGTGGATTGTATTCCATTATAGCCTTCAGTCATCATTCAAAATGCAGAATCAAATCAAATTAAATTAAAATACCATAGAATTAAAATGCCAAATCAGAGCAGATTTGTGGTACAAAGCTGACACATTTACATAGTCACAATGTCATTGTGTTCAGGAAGGCTTTCAGGTAAACAAAAACAAGGCATCCATGGTATATAATTGAAGTACAGTAGTATTTAACAAGTCTGATAAAAAAAAGTAACGCCAGTTTCTTTTAACTTATCACACATGGTTCATTTTTCTATACATACTAATTTGCTGCAGAAGTGTGGCAGAGTTTGTTCTAGCAGACCCACGTTCTGTTATATGATTTGCATGATTAAAAAAAATGCTGACACGCAATATTGTGTGTGAATGTGTAGGGCGTGCTGGAGTATGTTATGTCATAGCAGATGAAGGCAATAATGTGGAGGCCTGAGCATAACACTGAAACGGGTCGTAAGATGAAGGAAAGGAGATCTGGAGTGGTTTGGAGAGAGCCACTACGGAGAAGCGGCGTTTGATTTGTCGTTTAGGGATAAGTTGTAATGAGTGATGAACGCGCAGTGCATGATTTATAAAAGTAGGTATATTGTGCTTGACTGTGCTTCCCTTTTGTAATATTGTTTTTTGTCATTTATGAATGTGGTCTGTTTTGAAAACATTGAGTGAAAAAATCAGTAAGATATGCAGTGTCGGTGTGAGCAACTGATTGATTCCACCAGGGCGCATGTGTGGTTCAGTTCTAAGTGACACTCTTCCTGATTCTAGTGATTAAATCCCTTTTTCACTTATACACATGGCTGATTTATAACAGAGCGTATGCGTCATTAATCCTGTACTTGGGTCTGGAACTATTTTGGAAAATTGCCTCTCTGTGGTGACAAGAAAGTTGGGGATTAATAGATCAAATGGATAGTTTATGAGAGAGGTTGGCTTCAATATTGACGTGAGTTGGATCAAGAAAGAATAGATAGCATACAAAAGAGTTTAGCAGTTCTCTTTAAATCAACAGCTGTACACTTTTGATTAGGGGAACCTTTTTGAAAATATTTAATGCATACTACAGTTAACCAAATAGGTGGCACACAGCTGTTTCACAAACATAATACTTATACCAATTAAATTGAATGCGGTCCAAATACTTCTTAACTTTTGCACAGTTTTCTATAACATAAACGGTATAATGATAATGTTTAGAGGGATAGGTATAATGTCACATGACTTATAGTGTTTGTTGGAGCGAAAAACGATGTGGGTGACAAATGAGCTTTCTTTACATCTGCAAAGTAAGATGCCAATCGTTTCGGAAACGGATTTCACAGCCCAACTGCACTGACCTTAAAAACAAACAGGAAGGTTATTGTTTTGCCCATTTTTTTTTTTTTTTTTTTTACTTTCTTTCTGATGATGATTTTTTTTTTTTTCTCTTTCACCTTGGTCACAGTTACTAAATTCACAAGCTGACATTCCACCACGTACCAGCCTTCAGCCGTATCATCATCTGTGCTTTACCATAGTTTCTGTGCCAACATTACAATCTTATCTCTTACATTAATAGTGTAAATATGTATAAATAAAAACAAATACAAAGTTAATATTAGGTTATACTGATTTAAATTAAATCTGTCTGGGTATTCTTGCAGATGAGCCCTAATATATTCAGATGTGAGCTGATGCTGACAAGAATCAAAGTTTCATTTCCTGGAAATTAAGTTTAAAAAATATTACCCTATTTGGCTTTAATAACACTATAATCATAAAACGAGAGAGGTGTGGATATACGTGTTAAAAATTTTAGGGCAGGAATATATATGGGTCATGAAGATGAAAGGTTTTTGGGTCATTTAATTTTCAGAACAATGGATATTAATTTTAGTAATGTGATTACTTACTGGATTCAGTGACTTGAGTTCCTGGAAAGCAGGAATCTGTTTTATGGGGCCAAAATGACATGGTCCTTAATCCCTTTCAATACTATCACCCTTATGTAAGAATTGCATTTAACATATTGAACAGATGTAGGTGTAGATTGAGGTAAGGATGGTAGGGACATGTCTTCACTCACTTTTAAGAAATATGACAATATCCCAGTTCTTTCACACATGTATAATGAAAGCAAATGTTTTCAGTTGTTTTGATTTCCTATCAGCTTTTAAGTTTAAACCTATGATCCTGCATAGAACATTAACCCAGTAAATATCCATGGTTTGTATGTAGTTCGGTTTGTACAGTGACGGACAGATAATGAAGACTGTATTATGGAATATTTGCAGATTTTGTGTGTGGTATCAGCCATAGTAAAATTATATTTGTGTTTGGTATTCTTTGGATCTGCCATGGGAAAATTTCTTGTTGAAAAAATGTAAAAATTCTTTTGTTAGATGTTTGATTTCAAAGGCTTTAAGCAGGCAGCATCAGTGAGTTTCGGCTGCCCAGTAAAGTTGTTATGAATCGACTGCGTTGCCTCTGATTTCAAACAAAAGTCATAATGGATCTTCAAAACACCTTCACATATGTGATTCGTGACAGCGACTCATCTGTGTCATGAGAAGTCCCTGTTTCATTTAATGAATTTTAATTTAAAAATACTTTTGTGGTGCAAATTCATGTAACATAATTTGGTCAATCACCTACATTTGAAGACACTAGATCTAGTACAAGCAAAATCTATACAGAATAGGAGGTAATAACAGAAACAAATCTACAGATAAAGTCCATCCATCCATAAACTCTTATCCAATGCAAGGTCATGGTGAGTTCTCATGGAAGGGGAGGGCATGAAGCAGGGGTCAATTCCCTGACTGTGGACTTCCTATTTTTTCATAGTAGCTAGTATTTTTTTCTTCTCTGACCATAAAATGACTAAGAAGACAACTTATGGGTAATGCCAAAGATTTTGAATCCTTTAATTGCTAAATACAAAAATTAAATCGCTGATGCAGGTGATGATGAAGAACATACAATTCAACCCCCCCCCCCACCCCAAAAAAGTAAATAATCTGTCCATTAAATCTCAATACAAATTAGGTATGATACAAGCAGGTAGTGTGTGGACTACAAATATGGTCAGGAGTACATGCAAATTCCAGTCTATACTAAAAGAAATCAATCCTGACTGTTCAGTAGAAGGACAAATAATGAAGATGAAGCTCAAATATTTTGGGCACACAATGAGAAGACGGGAGTCACTGGAGAAGACGCTAATGTTGGGAAAGGTCGAAGGCAAAAGGAAGAGGGGACGGCAGAAGATGTGGTGGATAGACAGCGTAGTGGAAGCAATGAACATGAGTTTGGGCAGGCTTCGAGAGGCGGTGGAGGACAGGGCGGCCTTGCGTGCTGTGGTCCATGGAGTCGCGAAGAGTCGGACCCGACTGCGTGACTAAACGAGAACAACATGCAAATTGCTGTTTAAGTGACAAAAATGTACAGCATGTGTACAGAGCGATGTACTGATAAATAATTAATTAAAGCTCGATAAAGTTGAAGTGTGCAATTGGTCAAAGGGGAGGAATGTGCAGCCTTCCATATTTATGGACGTTATGACTTGGGGAAAGAAGCTAGACAAGTCATGGCTGTTTTTAAGAGGGAAGATGCTAGAAGAGAGCATGTCCAGGGTTTGAGGAGCACTTTAAGAAATAGTCATTGACCATCTTTACTATTTTTTGTTTTCAGCTAGTCTTTTTCTCCCCACCACTACAAAGGTCAATTTACTTAGTCCCAGTAAGTGGATTCCTCACTGTTTCTGATGAGTCCAACCAGGATGGTGTCATCTGCAAGTCAACGTCATTCATGAACAGAATTCATTACACAATTGTGCATACATACCTAGTATGACAACCAAACAAAAAAGATTGAGCGCAGTCATGTTGATATTTCTCGGCCATCAGTGTGTATACTACTTCGTGTAGAGGAGCATGTCCTAGCCTTGAGGTGTTACGGAACAACTTTGGTTAAGCTGTAAGTGGAGGAGGTGGCTGGAGATCTTTGTTATTCCTCAAAAAAACTGTTAAAGAGGTTCAGGAGTAAGAGGGTCTATGTCAAGGATTGCTGGTTTTGGTTTGTAATTAGGAGTAACTATTTGACTGGATGATTGGACCGAGAGAGGTAGTGTACAGAGAGAGGGGATGGAAATCATGGATTGAGCCCTGAAGTACATCAGTTTTTCATCATTTTTTACTGGATGTGACTTGGACACTTGGTATAATCTGCCTGATAGAGTCAAAGCATCTCAGAGCAGTCCCTGTGGAACCACGGTTGGATAAGATTGACAGGAGGATCTGGTAGTTCGTCGTGTCAGAAGCTGCAGAAAGGTCTAGAAAGGGAGAAAGGTCTTTATACCTCATAGTGCATACGCAACTGTCAGAAAGGCAGACGAGTGGCCAACCCTCAAGCTAGACTGGTGAGGGTCTAGGAGGTTATTCTGTGTGAGAAGATGAGAGAACTTAGTGAGGACAGCATATTTCACAGTTGTGCAGAGAATGGAGAAGACAGAAACAAGTTTCCTACTTGTGATGGGTCAAATGTCTTAAGTCGTGGAGTAACTTGACCCTGCTTAAATGCCATGGGAAATGTACCAGTCATGAGTGAATTGCTGATCATGACTGAATGCAGCGGTGAGTGACGGAGAGATGACTTGACCACTGGCGAGGATGTCCTTGGTGACATCTGTGTCAGCAAGAGTGGTGAATGATGGGAGTGTAGGATTGTATGAAGTACATGGTTGTATGTGACTGGTGGATGCAGAAAACTGACTGCCAATAGCTGCTATCTTCTCTTGAAAGAAAGGGACAAAATCATCAGCAGTCAGCACAGACTGTCTAACGTATTTCAGTTATATAAAACGATACATTGTCACATCAGACGTCTAAAATTTTAAAAAATGTAATTCAAACATGCGGAAAAACTCAAAATGAAGTTCATTTAATTTTTTAGTCAAAAAGCTATGAATGGGCCCAAAATGTAACGTTGCTTGCATGCAAGATCAATGGTGAACAGCGTTAGGGAAACGATACATCACTTTACAATAAAGGAGTTTAAACAACTTATGGAGGAGGTGGCAAAAAATAGATTAGTGTTTACTCGTGGAAGCCTTAGCAGCACTTCAAAGATTAAAAAAATGGGATGACATTGAAGAGAGAACAAGTGCCTGTAATGCCCAAAGATCTGGGACTGAAATCAAGAAAAAATAGCAGGACTTTTCCAGTGTTGCCAGAAGAAAGGGTGCTGAGGTGAGAAGACAAAGATTCAAAACTGGTGGCAGGTAGTCACAGGCATTTCCTCTCAGCCAAGAGGAAGACCTGGTCCTGGGTATACTAGGGCCAGCCGTGGCTGAGGGAATATCTAGAGGGGTGGATGTGTACTCAAATGAGTTTCCAACTCGTCACCCCAACCTGCTTCTCTAGTGGGTCCTTCTCTGTGCTTCAGTGCTGGCCTACCTCCTGGGCCCACTTTCATGAGCAGTGTCGTACCTGTTTAGAGTTTAACACTGGAATCAGCGGGTATTAAAGAGGATACCCAGTCTCACAATAACTAGCCACCACCAAACACACCATCCCTTGCCATCTATACTTCAGAGTTAGCCCATATATAAGCATCGTATTTACTCCCAGGCCACTTGGCCGCAATGTCTGTAAAAAGTCCTTGATGTTTGCTTGTCACCTAGACATAGAGTATAGCACTGAGAACTAGTGATGGACTGAAATTTCGGCAACCAAAAATATTCAGTCGAAAAAGCCAAAAATTGAATTTTCGGTTTCGGCCAAGACACTTTGAATTTGTAACCATAAGTCTTTGTGTTTATAGTGTACAACATGCCAGCCACGTGAATGCATTTCACTGTCTGAAGGATATGCAAAATTCGCTGTTTGTAAAGTTTGTTCGAGTAAAATATCAAGAAGCGGCTCGACACCAAAAACTTGTAGTAGTAAAAGTTTAATTTACCCGTATCACTCGAGAGCACGACACCTCAAAGAGCATACCGAGTTCACCAAAGCAACAAAGAAACAACCCCCCCCCAACTCTCAAACAATGACTCCATCCGTGGCTGAATTATTTGAAAACGGTAGAAAAACGACCAGTGACAGCACCAAAGCAAAAGGTATTGTTAAGAAAATAACGGAATTTATTACTTTGGATGACCAGCCCTTCTCCGTTGTCAAATGTGGGATTCCGGAAGTTAATGGAACACACTGAGCTATGTTATACAATTCCGAGTAGACATTATTTCTCAGATGTGTGTCTGCCAGAAATGTACGACGTTGTTGCTAATTATGTCAAAGAGCTCCTTGCAACAGACATAACAGCCATTAGTTTTACTACCGACATATGGCCCTCTGACGTCAGCTCCAGTAGTATACTGAGTCTAACAGCTCAATGGCTAGACACAGATTTCAAACTGTAGAAGGTTCTGCTGTATGCTCAGGAGTTTGGGGGATCACACACACCGGCAGCCATTTCAGACACATATGACAGCATGTTGCAAACTTGGCAAATTCATTCATCAAAAGTACTTGTCATACTTAGGGATAATGCAAGGAACATAGTGAAAGCAATGGAGGACAGAGTTTATCCTGCATGGCACACGCTACTCAGCTGTCAAGGAAGGAGTTGTGATTGCTACTGGGAGGAAAAACTGCGGGACATTTCAAACGTTCTCAGCTTGCATACTCGTGCTTAGCAGTTTTACGAGAACAGTTCGGTTTGCCACAAAACAGGTTCCAGCTAGATGTAACGACAAGGTGGAATAGAACATAATATATGCTGGAAAGTCTGTTTGAGCAAAAGCAGGTCCTGGCTGCGTACGTGGCTGATCGTGAACTGCCTGCAACGTATAGTGCACACCAGTGGGTGTTAATTGAAAATATCATCTCCATTCTTGCACCCTTTGAACAGTTAACGAAGGAGATATGTTCATCCGACATGTCTTGCTGAAGTTATCTCCTTCATTGTGCCAATGAAGTGTCTGCTGAACAACCAGTTTGAAACAGATCGCCGAGTTAAAAACTGCAAAAAATACACTCTTGGAGGATATTAACCTGCGATTTAATTAAACAGAATCTGAACCCCTGTACTGCATCGCCACTGTACTTGATCCGTGTTACAAAGATAATTACTTTGATTTTACACTAAAGCAGCATGCACATGAAATGATCAAAAGCAAATTGGATTTAATGGATACCAAAAAACAGGAGACTCAGCAGATAGTCGGGTGAAAATGATGGACAAGGGGCGCGTAATGCAGAGAATTCACGGGTGCACAAAAAGGCTGGTGTGATGGACGATGGCCGAACTCCACAACCAACTCTGTATGACATAATTGATGAGATTCTGAAAGACAACAACCCAAATACTGGACTGACTCCAAGCACTACTAAGTTAATTGTTATCTTATGGAACCCCCATCCCCAGGAGCGATAGCGCTCCTGCACCATGGAGTGCAAATCAAGACCGTTTTCCCCGCTTGGCACGGATCGCACGCAGGTACTTGTCTGCCCCTGACACAAGAGTCGACAGTTAGAGACTTTTTAGCGCAGCATTTCATGTCATTGGTGAAAAGCAGAGAAATGACTGTCTTTGAAAAAGAACATGCCAATTTTTCTAAAGTCGAACAGTTATTTGGCCAAATGACCAGTGATGCGTTTCAGTTTTGTAAGGCATGTCCATATTATTAATGCAATTCTTTCTTTTAAAGGCATTGTGGAATCACATTAACAGAACATAAAAGCAAATACCATTTATTTAATGTGGTGAAATACATTTGTTTTTTATTTGACATATATTGGCATACAATGTTCAGAATAAATCAACTTTTCTCCATCTTGCTGCATTGTCAATTAATGAGCTCAAAAGCAAAATTAACTGAATATATTTATTTTTTGCATGATCAAGTAATTACCCAAAGTTTATTTATTTTGGTTTTAGTTTTCCGCCAAAAAAAAAAAAAATGTTGGTTTCGGTAAAAAAAAAAAATAACTCCGCTGCATCTCTACCAAGAACCCTTATTGCCCGGTGTAGACTGGATTCAAGAGGCTGCTACGATGAGTAGGGATGAGCGTTCAGTCCACTGCACCTTTAATGCCAAGTATGGCATTAAAGCAATAGAATAAAATTCAGTTTAAATGTCATGCAAGCTATCCCTTCCTACTGGAAATTGTATGTATTGTGGCTTTAAGAAATCAAGGCAATTTTTTTTTATTTATTCAATTTATTCCATTACAACAATCAAAATCAAAACACATACAATTCAAAATAAAATCAAATTTCAATGCAATATTAAAATAGACCCACTCATCTATTAACATCACTTAAAAAAGCGAAATATCAACAATTTAAATGATTAAAATCATTCATATGAACATAAATGCCATAACAATAAGATCATGACTTTCAGTTAATTTAACATACCACTGTGTTTAAAAGACAGCAATAAATAATAACTAAGACGAGTGTCCCGGGCGATTAAACAGTGAAATAAACATTCAGAAAAATAAAATTCAGCGGGTTCTCATAAAACCCATAAAAGACCATACAGGCTTAAAATCCATTAAAAGGGACATAATTCAGCCGCCGGTCTTGTGAGGGGCTTGCCTAAAAATCTGAAGTGCAACTCAATGATTACCGAGCACTGTTCAAAAAAAAAAAAAAAAAACACCAACACATACAAGTGCTCAAACAAAATGTTGTTCCATTTATCTTCTCAGGACATCAATGAACCTCAAGTGGGTCTAAAGTCAGAAAAGGCCCTTCCACCTTTCCTTGGCTTCATGGTAGCCCCAGAGAGTGACGTCATGCTCCATCCTGAAATTCAAATCAACCACAGTCTCGTGATAAACTCCACGGGCACTCAAGTCAGCAAAAAACAGAGGATGAGTGCCGACCTTGCATTCCAAAGTTCATGTTTGGTAATGCTTATCAGTAACCACATCCGGGGAGGGAAGGGAGTCTGAGGGCCTGAGAGCCACTCATTGATTGCCTTGGCATAGGACAGCATAAACTGATGGTCCACTTTCCTGCACAGATGCTCCACTGATGTGCAGACCTCCCTCACATACGCACAGTCTCAAAAGGTGTGACAGAGCCTTTCTTGCTCTGAACACCGGGATCTACGGCAGCGAGGATGTCTGGTCAGCTTGCATCTGTACAGTACCTCCCTGACCGGCAGCCTACCATGCAAGCACCGTCAGCTCAGATCCTGCAGCCCCCAGCACGGCTTTGTATAAGGCTTGGTATTTCACGAGGACATCTGAGCTGAGAATTCCCAGAAGAGACTTACTCCACCTCACTGTATGATTATAGTGGTCTGGCAGCATCTCGGCCTTGGGCCCGGAGTTGGACCACGACTTCAATAACTGGCACATGAGCAGAGCCAGCCACAGGTTCACAAAACCCTGGTGGAGGTGCTCTGGAGGAGCCACCGGACGTGCACAGAGCTGGGAGAAGAACAGGCAGTCAAGCTTAAGAACAAAGTCAGGGACACCCCCCCCCGTCCTTTCCGAGATACATTGCTTACCTCTTCACGGGCTCATACCTGCCCACCCACATGAGATTAGAAACATGCCAGGTCAGGCCTCTCCGCATTGAGTGGGGCATGGGGTACACATGGGCTATGTAGAGCAGTGTGGGAAGAATATCTACTTTTAAGGCAAGAACCTTACCTAAGAAGGAACAAATCAAGGCATCCACACCAAGCAGCCTTACACAAGCACCAACTCAACATAGCAACAAAAACCTGGGGGTTAGCCTTGCTAGCCCCCGTACACAAACACATGGTGGGACAAACATAAAACACTACCCACAATCCCATTCCCAACATGGCACAGGTCCATGCTGCTAAGGCCCCCACCTTAAGGGTCAGTCGTCCCGGCAACCCCAAAGTCCTGCAAACAGGCGGCAACAGGCGCAAGTCCCCAGCACCCAGGGCGTTTAACACCTCTCCCACAACAGGTGCCTCCCACTGTCTCTGCCGCTGGCTCTGCCACAGCTCTGCACCCGTGGCCACACTACTGACTCAGGCTGGTGGTCTGGTTCTTCCCTTGTCGCCCAATCAGTCACTGCCAAATTTAGCCACTCCCAGATGCCATCGCTCTGCTGGGTCTTCTGGTGTCGCACCCTTCTGGGCCGTCTGTGTCGACCGCTGTGTCGGGGAGTCGCCCTCCCTACACCGCTTGGGCTATCAACACCCACAGCTTCCCTCGGCTGGGCCACTCTCATCATCAGGCAGGGTTTCCTGCCGGTGTAGCTGCAGAGGGAAGTCGGCGCAGGGCAGTCCCGGGCAAAATGCCCGCACTCACCGCAGCGGTAACACGGTCCGCCTCTTTTGAGACACCAGCGTGGTCGCAGCGCTGCTCGTTCCCTCTCGACTGACTTCTTCACTGCCGGTTGCTGCTTATCCCCTAACTGCTGCTATAAAGCCGCTCGCAGCACTGGAAGTTGGCTCCACCTCCCGGAGAACCAGCAGTGCCTTCCACGTCCATCTGTCAACATAGTCTTAACTGAGATCATGACCTTGTGATAACAAGCAGCGTTATCGTTTATGATTTGACCCAATTTGGTTCATTTAAGGTTTTGTGTCTGTTTTTACTCATCTTTTACTAGAGGTCTCACTTCAGTGAGGTCGTTTTGCCCAATACCAATGCTTCAGTCTCAGCGGGTGGTTTCATTTTCATGCATGCATGCGGCTGAGCTCAAGCGCGGTATGAGTCCCAGTTAGACCCTTTAGCCTCAACAGTTTTGGAATCAACACTGATAAGTGTTAGTGTTTATTCATGAGTACAGCTGTGTGGTTCATTTGGCACCTGGCCCTACATCTCATTCCCTGCCATGTTATGCTAATCTTCCTTTAGTTAGAATAGGCACAGGTACCTTACATAATACAAACATGATGGGGTGAGCCAAGACAATCGACAAACTAGCATTACATTCTTGTAATTTCATTCTGGAGCCATTATTCTGTATATGAAAGCAGGTTGGTGATGTTCATGTGACAGTATGAAAATAAAATTTATACAAAATTTATTAACCAGAAAAAATACAGTAGAAATAGGATGTGAAATGCATAAAATACCAAAATCGTCAAGGAGAGGATATAAGATATGAAAAACAAGAAGAGGAGCGCTTTCAAATGTGTAATAAAGAGCATAAATGTGTCAGCAGAAGTGTGTTCCTCTACCGTGCCCTGAAATCATCATCATCGTCTACTTTCGGCTGCTCCCATCAGGGGTCGCCACAGCGGATCAACCTTCTCCATCTCCTCCTGTCCTGCCCTGAAATATGCCAGTAAAATATGTTGCTACTGGCCAATGAAGACAATAGGGTAGCTGGTTATTGTAATACTACAGACATAACTCCTCTTCTGGAAAGCTGAGGATCCACCGGTGTGAGACCTGAGGCATTGCCATGTTTTTCCTTGTTATCCTCTTTGATCCAGTATCCCAGCTGAGATCACCTTTCACCAAGGTGGAGTGATGCAGAGATCCTCTCCGGTATCAGCCTGGAAGTGACCTTGCAGCTTGTGTTCACATGACCGTCTTCACTCGCAGGTCTAAAAAATGTATTTAATTGCTCAATGATTCTAGTGTTGGGAATACAGCTGAGGTCACCGTATATGGTAGAGTCAAATTTAAGGCAAGCTTTATATCTATTAAATGAACATGTTACTGGGATTTGGCCATCCTTTATCATTTTATGCATATGGGTATACCATTTCTGTTGTAACAATATACACTTGCGTGTGTAATGTCGTCATTCTGTTGGGGTACCCAGCAGTTAGATTTCTCAATTTCCTTCTATTTCTCTCCCTCAAGTTCTTGTTCTCTTTCTGTCTTTCCCCCTTTTCCAAACTGCTTATCCTATGCAGGGCCGTGGTGGGCCTGCAGCCGATCCCATGCACCATAGAGAACGAGTCACATTAGTGTAACAGGTACATAAAATCATTCATTTACAATATTGCAAATGCTAATTCCACTCAGTCTCAAAATTGATGCACATATTGTTGTGAATTGTCTGATTCATTTGTAAATGCATGTGATGCAAGATCAATACAAACATAAGCCTACGTAGCGTTTAAACTGTAGGCAGTCTAACTTGTTTTAAGCTGATTTACTGGACTCTGAGTGGAGGAATTAATGGCATGTGTATCACTAGTCTTAAAATGAAGACTGCGTGTTACACCTCGTGGCTTTTTATGACTGTACTTTTCATTCGGTTAATTTAAATAATCTTGTACAAATATGTTTAATATGTTTGCATTAGCATTTTAAACATTCACAGTGCAATATGCCTACGTATGTGGGACAGCTTTAATGCTTAAAGTTGCAATTGATCCAATAATTTCTTAACCAACATTAACCAAATGAAACCTCCTTAAATAACTCTGAGACGTCAGGTAGCTTCTCGTAACAAAAGAATCCTAGAGGCAATAGGAACAAATGAAATGGCCCTATTTTAGCAGGATGCTAAGTAGTCCTTCTGTTCGTGTGCAGTGTTTAAGGTCTTTAATGGGGACCAACTCTAAGAGTAAATGGCCTGTGTGGCACTGCCTTACAAATGCAATTGACTTGGAGCATTCCACATGACTCCTCCTAATGCCAAACTGAAGCCATTATGAGTAAGAATAACTGCGAGTAAAAGTTTTGCATGCCATATACATCAAAATCAGATTCATTGGCCAAGTATGTTGACTCCTCCAAGGCCATTGGCGTTGCTCAGGTAATACAGAAAGAAAGTACACAGGCACTACGCAGTATATGTGATTATTCAGAACAAGGCAGGATCCACGGTTTAATCATAGTCAAAACCAGAACAGGTGGGATTTTCCAAAAGCCAGGGGAGCACTGAAAACATGGTCACAGGCAGAAGATCAATTCGAGGGAAGCAACAAATAGAACCAAAGCAGGAGAAGTCAAACAGTCAGGGTCATACACTGGCAAATTAACAGGGGAAAACTGACCACTCAGTAATGATCTCAGAAAACTCAATACCTCAGAAGGAGGCATCGAAAATGCAGGGCTTAAGTAGGGGATCAACAAGGCACGGCAGGAAGCTACTTGATGACAATTAACGAGGCACAGCGGCTCAGTATTCTGGGGATGATGAATGGGAGTAGGTTGGGCGTGGCAGGTTATGCGTAGACTGGCTTGCTGTGGGCTTGACAGTATACAGGTAATAAGCAATACACCCATTATTAGTATTATGTAATTTTTTCTGTCTGAGGGTATGTGATTTTAATACGTAGGGTGGTCAAACCTCACGTACCACTGAGGGAATTCCTAGACGTTAAAGTAAATGAAGAAATTGTAAATGCAGCCCATTCTTTTCCAGCTAGCATGTAATCGATCAATTTTGTATGGGAATCTGTTCAGATATCTAGAACATACATTATGTTGGTGGACATCCAACGCCGCACTTCCGCTATGCCCCTCCTTAACTGAATATAGAGATCAGCAGTTCTGTATTAGTCAGTACACCATCCTCCTTTCTTTTCAGCTTTTGTGAGGTATTACATGTTTGTTGCCATCCCTGAACCTTCCCTGTTTGTCTGACTGTCTGTTCACTGACTTGTTTCTGTTTACCATCTGATACGGTCATTCATCTAGAACCCTCTTGCCTGCCTGTTTTCCAACCAGTACCTGTTTATCGATGGTGTTTGGATTGCTACATGTATTCTGCATATTGTACACGCATGTTGTACACTCTGTTTACCTGCCTGGTTTTGACCCCCACTTTCTGGATTTTCACTGCATTTGTGGATGCTATCATGTTTTTAACCTTGCATTGCATTTGGATCTACACATCAGTCGGTCTTCTATAACTGTTTATATAGATGGTCATGATATCCATTACCAGTATATGTTAATATATTGTACAGTAAATCGTTGATTCAGCAGATTAATAGGGGAAGGAGGGTTGTCCATCAAATCTGAGACTCTGCATGCTTGTACAATATTGAAATCACATTCCTGTCTGGCCAATGCATGACTAAAAAAAGGTGTAATCAGAATATTTTATCCTAATTGAAATGATTCCTCCAGCAGTATGATGCCATATTTGTCTTGCACATGACAAATCTTGCTGTTTTGATACCTTTCCACTCCGTTTCCTTTTTCTCTTCTACCCTATGGTGCGCTGCATAAAGAGACTTGTTATAGCTGCCTTCCACGCTCTGTACCTCAGCTGGAAATTTGTTCTACATCTCCCCAAGGCTTCTGCAGAAAAGAAGCCTTTAAAATAACATCCTTGTGGAATTGTTCCCACTAAATTTTTTACAAGAAAGGGAATGGTGAACTAAAATAAATGAACCAAATTACTTGTCAAGGATGCCTGGGGATCTTATGCAATCCACACCAGCTGGGTTTTGAATGAGGTACCAGCACATCTCAACATCAGTTTGTCAATTGAAAAAAAGAAAAAAAAAAAGGCTTTTACTTAATTTTTCCTGTACTAAATAAAACTACCAAATGATCAAGTCGGGTTGGGGGATAGGGTAAAATATAAAGGAGCAGATTACACGACTCCAGGCTTCTTTAAATGCGGAGCATCGGTAGGCTTGATTTCAGCTTTGTTTCTCTAAGGGAAAGAATCACCGTTAAAAGGCACACAGCGATAAAACTTAATGCACATTCAGACATACTTGAGTAACATTTAGGTTCGAGTTTGGTTAATGGCTTGTTGAAATACATTTGTTTTCCTTTGAGTTAACGTGGAAATTGCCTTGAATATTAAATTCAGTAATTGCTGAGGTATGCATGAAGCTTAAAATGTGTGGTTTCAAAACATAGAATATACTGGCCCAATATACCATCCTGCACACTAATCACAGCTGAAATGTCAGACTTGATCCTAAATTAAATTTACACACACACAGATATTCATGTGGATTATAATTTTATAATTAATGACAGTTAAGCTCAAATTTTCATAAAGAAGCAATTTTGCTTGCTGTCCTTTCCAAGTATGTATAGTCAAAACTTCTAAATCCTACAGTGTGAATATATGCTCTGATATGTTTAGAGACTCCTTTCCACGCACAACTGAATTAACAAATGAAATTAGCATGATGTTGTGGTGATTATCTCTAATCTATTTCGGTTCCAATCTCGACAACTGTAAAAGATCGACGTGTACAAGGCAGTGGTGAAATTTCCAAAAGGCTGGTTTTCCTGTACATGATATATGACATTTGCAGATAATGTGTTTTACAGTGATACTGTTATTGGTTTTAGTGTTAAAAGCATTGAGTGCTTTCAAGTTGTCTGCTGTCATCAGAGAGAACCATATTTCAGACTAATAATGTGGGGAACAGCTTAACCGAGAGACTGGCATAAAACGTACGAATGCCACAAGCAGCCTGCAGAATTTCTATTCTTTTCCGTTCTTCACTGAGTGCACCTGCTGAATGACACTGCGGCCAGGCTAATCCCAGCCATCGCAGCTGTCAATGGCTACTTCACCTCCTGACCTCTCCACACCTGACCTTTGTCAACCTAAATTTTTTAACTGCTGCTGCCATTGCAGGCCCATAAAAGCATTATATTAAGTAGACTTCTTGTCCAGATGACTTCTACACCCAGTTACAGTTGTGATGCAGTATAGAGAACTTAACCAACCAAGTCTTATAGCTAGTTAAAAATGAAGACTGAAGAATTAAACTAAATAAGCATCTGGAAAATGGATGAATGCAAATTCTCCAATAAACTCCATGACTGACATTTTTATATCCATGTGTTCAAAACTGAAAATAACAAGGCCAGCACACAGTGTTGATTTACACCGAGGTTCATCATGACATAGCAGGATAACGCCTGACAATTAAATGCTCATGCCTCTTTAATAAGTAAGCCTACTTCCTTTCACAACAGAAAATACAGCGGGACTGGCTTAAAACTGATTTTCAGAGTTTTCCAGTTTTGGTCCCTGCATGAACGCTACCAGTCAAAAGTTTTTGCACACACTAAGATTTTCTACATTTTCAGTGTTACTCACATAATTTTCACAAAAAAATTCTAGACACTCAACAGTGTACAGGTAAATGTTGTAATTTGTCTTTGCAAACCAGGAAGTTCAACTCCAGCCCAAAGGAGATTTATGAATACTGTGCTGCTCAAAAAAATTAAAGGAACACTTTGAAAACACATCAGATCTCAATGGGAAGAAAAATCATGCTGGATGTCTAT
>JAACJT020001004.1:0-16902 GCA_009936485.2 Gymnarchus niloticus | reverse complement strand
TGCAAAGCAGGAGTGACAGCACTGACAGAACAGTTCATCCAAAGTCAATGGCACTGATCCCCACCCAGCTCTACACCCAGCTCTACACCTCGACCTATATCCTATAGTTGGGGAGTGAGTAGCTACCTGAGGTCTTTGTAAGCTATACTGAAGAGGTGTGCTTTTTGTACGGGGACAAAGAATTTCAGTCACCCGGCCTTTGACAAGCACGAAGAGAGTTAAGAGCATACAAACGTTGTCCATACTATAGCTAATAAACATGCTAGCCAAGATGAAAAATCGAGTCACCCACTTGTGAAGTGGCAAGGCAAAACAAATGAAGAACACTGCCAAGTACTCTGCAATATCTTCCTTTTAGCCTTTCATAAAAAGGAACACACGCGCCCCATGTGTTCCTTCGCGGAGGATATTGCTCTCTTGAAGAGGCACGGAAAATGTCGGAGGTGCGTATCATTCATGAGAAGGTGGAACACAAATAATGCAAAGCATTGCCCAGACAATCGGTTTGGAAAGGATGGAAAAATTAAAGTCGGCTGAATTTCGGGGCATGCTTTATGATGGATCTGAAGATATTACCAAAACGGAGCACGAGATCATTGCTGGACACAGACACATTGTAAACGGAGTGTTTAACTTTGATTTCCTCGGATTAATTGAGTTGGGTGTGAATCGAACTGCACAGGACATATTTTCACGGGCTCATGAATCTTTTCAGGATTGGATGAATGGAATTCAAAGTTGGCCTCGGTTTGCAAAGACGGGGTTGCTGTCAACGTCAGTGTGTACAATGGAATTGTGCCAAAATTATGTCAGGTGCCTGTGACTGGAGATTCCCTTATTCATATTCTATGCACTGCGCACACCCTCGAAAACTGTGCAAAGTCAGTTGTCTCATGGTATGGAACCATGCGACCATTTAATCGTTCTGTTGTCAAATTGCTTGGAGGCATGAGACTCTTAAAAATATTAAGGCTATCACCTGCTATTCAAATTCAGCTAACTACAACTGATAACACTGACCTACAGGAAGTCTGCACAGGGCATTTTCATTGTTTTCTGGCCAACGTGTTGGACATTGGCGGTATTTTGAAGCTCACATCCCTCAGATTTCAGCAAGATAGGCTGACCATTGGTGAATGCAAAGATGAACTAATGGCAGCCATTGGACAGTTCACACTTTTCCTTGATGGGGAGGGCAAGTGCAGGAAAGACGCCAATGTTACCAATGCTGATGCTGACAGGAACAAGGTTCATGTACTGAGAGGTTTAATTCATGAGTTTGAAACTAGATATGAATCTCTCAAGTCATGTGATCCATTTTTAATCATTCAGCTTGGCCACAGGAAATGCAAAGCCTCCGCAGTTTGGGTAATACAACACTTAGTAGCATTCTTCAGAAATACGAGGCCATCTTATCGCTCAACAAAGACAGCACTACAAGAGAATTGATGTGCTTAAAACAAGCAAGAAAGCATTTGGCAGCCTGCTCTGTGTATGACTCGGTCAACATAGTGAAGACAAGCAATCCAGAATGTTACTCCAATGGCTACAGTGTGCTTAAATTCTCTCTGACACTGCCTTTGAGCAGTGCATCCTGTGAGAGGGGATTTTCAAATCTCAATACAATAAAGTACAGATCCCGCCTGTCACAGACTCGTCTTTCACCCCTGATGAACATACACTTATCCAAGATGACCGCAGAAACATTTGACTCGTATCGTGCTGTGGAACTATGGATGCAAACAGCTCATCATAGGATCAACCAGGGAGCAGCGAGTACATCTTCTGCAAACAGAGAAGAGGCCAGCGGGGAAGGCAGCGAAGAGGAGGCGGTGGCAGAGGACAGTGAGGAGGAGGAGGATGCATAGTCAAATAATGATGCCTAAAGGGTGAGTACCAAACAACATCTTGTAATGCTCCATTGAGAACCTGACCAAAAAAGTTGTGTGCACCCCCAGTTAATATAGGCAACAAAAAAGTTAATGGGATAACAATATTAAAATTTAAACAGAACTATGTACACACAATGACAAGGTAAGCCTGGTGGCGGGTCACTGATATGACAAGCTCATTTTTCTTCGGAAAATGCACATAATGTATGTCATTATTCTCCAATGACTCCTTCGTGATACCACATTTCTAAATTACAAAATTGTAATTCAGTTTGGGGTATTTTGGTGTCCCATAGTCAAAAACGCAAGGGGTACAACCATCTGAGCATTTAGGCTAGGCAGAGAAATTAGACAAAAGGGCTAGTTTACACAAGAATTAATTGTTGGTATTTTGGTACAAACATCTACCATTTGTGAATGTTGAAAAAGTGTGACTTAAAATATTCAAAATGGTTTGGAAAACATGTCCTTAAAGTGAGAGTTCCTCAAAGATCAGGTTGCACACCCAGTATAAAATAAACTGAGTTTAAGAAAACAAACAAGGTATTGCATTATAAAGACCTCATATGAGGGTCATGGAACAGTGACAAGGTCTGTAGAGCTACAAAAATATTGAAAATTGGTCATTTTTTAAATTATGGTTGGGTTGGTTGAACTTCTTATGCCAAAGAGGAGGTTTATGGATGTAGTGAGAGAGGACATGCGGTTGGTGGGTGTGACAGAGCGGAATGCGGAGGACAGGAAGAGATGGTGAAGGTTGATCTGCTGTGGCAACCCCTGACAGGAGCAGCCGAAAGGAAATGATGATGATGGTTGAACTTCTTATGTCAAGTGGTGTCCTCATGGAAACATTATTGTAAAAAATATTTGATATTATATACACATGTCTGTTCTTAAGCAAAAATTGGGTGTTGGGGAGTCTAAGCAGGTAGGTTAAATCTGAGGTTAAAAAGTCGGTGATCCAGTTGCCTAGGCAGAGAACATTGTTAAAAGAAAAAGCAAGACAAAGTGTGCAATTTGAATATTATACTTGAATGATCTTGGAATTGTCCATTTTTTAAGGCAACCAAGTAGTTATAATGAAATTTTTACCAAGAAAGTCTATAATGTGTAGTAAGCAGATATTTTGCAATCATACATGAATCCAGAGCTCCAAAATTCATGGCATGCAATGTTAGCCACTGGAATCACTAGAACATTTTAAACAAAGTATTAGGCCTAGTCCTATAATTCTAAGTCCTAAACTTACTTGTAAGGCTACGTTTATAGCACGTCACATTTTTTTCGCTCAGATCAGATTGGCCTATCTTGACGGTTCACATTCAAAATAATAAGTGACCTCTATCTGACTAATGTGAACGCGGCTGTCCTCCCAAATTGCACACATTGATATGTTTTTGCATGAGTCATCTGTGTCACCAACAAGATCACAGCCACTTTCATTTGTGGCCGCACATTGCCATTTCTTTGGCAATGGTTTCAGAAACTAGGCCTACTTGATTTCGGCAGGTTCTTTCCAGTTTGGCTTGAACTGATTTATTTCTCCAAATATGAAAAAATTGCCAACTGCCCCATCCTTCATTGTTGTTTTACCACATTGCCGGTGCTGCCGGCTGATGGCATATGCATACAGGAAAAAAAAAAAAAAAAAGCACGTAAATTCCAATCTGACCGTTCTCATTCATGTCGTTTGAGCATGAATTGGATACATATCTGATCTAGGACCACATATGGAAGTGACTCAAATCACATTTGAAAAGATTGGCTTTCTGTGTCCACACAGCCCTAAAAAAAAAAAAAAAAAGGTTTTTTTTTTTTTTCTTGTTTTCCTAATGTGACAAAACGGATTTGAGTCACTTCAGCCTGGTAATGTGAACGTAGCCTAAAATACTGGATCTGCATTTGGGGAATCAGGTTTTAAAATTATCTAGCTAATATTTCTTCGTAGTGTTTCAGCTCCTTTTAATGACATGAAAGTAACTGGTTTTCAAATGTTTTTTTGTTAACATGTAGAAAACACAATTGAGCTTTCGCATCTAAAAAACTGCCATTGAAGTTGATGGTCGAGGCAAAATTTTTGGCAATGAAATGTTTGAAGCTTCACAGTCCATTCTTAAATTTGTTATGTTCAGAAACAGGTCTAATGGACTGATTTTGTTATATTTCAATTTATCTTTGATGTCAGCAAGCATGATAAAAGACAATGGTCATGAAGTGCTGAAGACTATCGCGATGAATCAGCAGTGAAAGGCCGACTAATATTGGCATTGATAGAGAGCACAGAGATATGGGAAGATGGCAAGAATGTTGGGACTCAAGCACACCCTAAATTTAAGCTACCTGTGGGAGCTGAAGTATATTTCTAAAGTGGAAAAAAATTTCCTTGAGCTAGACAGGATGAAGAGCACCCCGAATGCATAGACCACAGATCTTATACTCCTACCAAAACCAGTTTGGCTTTATTGCTGGTTGGAGATTATTTTATGGAATAAGCATTACCCCCTCAGATAGTTTACTTTTTTTTTTTTTGGTGGTGGTGGGGGGGGTCTTCTTCAAACGTGTTTTAAGGTCTTGTGTAAAGCATTTGATGACTGATGGAAGATAAATGTTCATATTAATGTTTGAAGAAGGTTCAGCCGATTTAAAAAGGAAAAAAAAAAAAAAAACCCACAAGCTTTAGTACAAGGACAGAATTTGATTTCATACTGAGTATAAAGCCAACAGTAGAAACTTCTTTGAAAGACAGTTTCAGAAAGTTTTTTTCTGTAGAAAATAGACTTTTCAGAGACACCATCATTAAAAATAAATTAGAAAATCTTAAGTCAATCAATACAAAAACTACCTTTATCAGGTTTAGCAAAAAAATTAAATCAGTTTGACCTGAATTAAAGTTAGGCCTATATTATATGAAGCAAATAAGCAAAAATTACTTAATATGGTTGTATCAGATGTTTCATGTAATATTTTAATGTTTGCAACCAGGCAGACAAATTTGATTGAACTAACTCAGAATGCAGCAGACTATCCACCTGTTTAATATTTACGGAAATTGTGGCTTAACATCACCAAAATGAACATTCAGCTGGACGTACTGATCACCTCCTACACAAATACTTGAGTGTCCAGCAAGATTTGCAAAGGTGATTCTACTTACTTTTCAGCCTTTAATACTCATACCTCCTTCATACCAATTACTTTAGCTAATCTGTATTACTTGCTGGCTTATTGAAATTCTCTTCTCTGCTGCCACACTATTATCATTTATTAGCATCACTGCACTATGCAAATATAATCAAGTCCAACCCTATTGTTTTATTCTGCCATGTATTTCACACCTTTAAATTATGAATTATTCTTTTATGTTTCAAGTTGTCTTTATATTGCACCATGGTTCTCAGGGAATGTTATTTCACACCACTAGGCCTATATACTGGCATATGGATGATATGACATTACCTTAAAAACCAAATGCAAACTACTGCAAAACTTTTATTAAATGTATATTCTAACAGTGCATTTTTTCCTCATTGCTCTTGCAAACAAACAAATTTTTATGTGTAACCATTATTTGGTTACAATTCTTTCCTAACAGGCCAAACTATTGATTTAATTCACCGAATTTCCATTCGGTTAGTACTTTTGTCACTCGTGTTAAAGTTGCACATTGTCTAACTCAATTCCTTTAAACAATTAGATTTAATTTTTAACCTCATTCTCAAAACGTACACTCTCAGGAAAGACTTGCATTGCTCATTTTAAACCTGAAGTGCTTCCAAAAAACACACACTTTTGGGAAACAATATAAAAATACTGAATTTCAGAACATATTTTAGACTGTTCCATTACACAAAAACCATCCAACCCAGTCACTGGAGATGCACAAGCCAGTGTATTCCTTCGTGCTGGTCCCAAGTGCAGATAAATGGGAACGGTTATGTCAGAAAGGGCATCTGGTGTAAAAATTTCGTACCAAATCAAATATGCAGACAATAAACATAGATTTACATTACACAAAAACCATCCAGCCTTCCATCCATTCTTGGTAGTAAAGGGGGCCTGAAGTTTGTCCCAAGCACAAGTCAGAAGAACACTACAGAGGATACCAATACACCGCAAGGTGCACACACACAGATCACAACATTTAGAAATGGCAATTCACCTACAAACAACTTTGGACTATTGGAAGAAACTAACGCTATGAGAAGAAAATGCAAACTTCTCTCACAGACACATACAGCTGTCTTTATAACACTGAGGATGTTCCATTCATTTCTATTGGCCCAACCCTAATACTAATAATGACAACCTTAACCCTTGCCAGGGCCTAACCTTAACGACCCAACCAATACAACACTTTTTAGGGGATATATTTAAGGGTTTTTGATTGCATTCAGAAATCTTTAGAAAATTGTTTTTCCCTTGTGGGGACATGACACACAAGGTAAAAAGCAACATGTTTTCATTCCAACCAGCAAACACTGTCTCCACAACGTGATAATTGACATGTCCACACACACAGAATGAAACCCATGAAAACTGAAAACAGAGCACTCATTAAAAAACAAAAAAAAATGATCCTGCAGTTCTAAGCTTAGGCCTATATGTCAATACAATTTTTTTTGCTTTAGTTCAAGACCAGTAACTTTCCTTTAAAAAAAAAAAAAAAATATGACAGCATTTTTGTGTCAGTTGAAACTCCCTGCTAGCAATGAATATTAAATGAGGCTGCTCAAAACCTCACACCATTAGACAAGACAAAAATCAAAATAATGATTGCACGGACAAACTTTCAGCATGCATTTCTCAAAGGAGCACTTATTTTAATCCAATACTAAATGCCAACCACCTTCAACAACAAATTTCCTAGTAGTGATGAATCAGGAGACTATCCCCAAAACACAAGAAATGAGGCAGGGATGACCCCAGACAGACAGCCAGTCCACCAGAAGGCATATACTCACACATAGTAATAATAATAATAATAATAATAATAATAATAATAATACGACGAAGAAAAATTCACTGAGCAACTGAGAAATGAAAGTTCACCTAATCACTTTTTCTGGGCTATGCAAGGAAAGTTGCATGAACACAAATGCCCTAGGCTTTGGAGGTGACGCTACAGTAGGCTACAGTGCCACCCACTGAGCCACCATGCACCTAGGACGATGTTAAAAATATAAAATGGAGCACAATTCCTACTGTTTAATCAGTTGTAACCACAGCTTTTAACTGACAGATTATGCTCCTTGAACATAGTCCCAAAGGACAAAAAGAGTAATTAAAACTTTCAACACTTAAGTTCAATTATTAAAACTGGCACAATAGAAAAATGAAGCATAATTTGTGCAGAAGTTGCAGAGTGGGGACAAATATTCCATTTTTTTTGCCTGTAAAAGCACTTTTCCATTTTAACAGTAGCAGTTCATTCCACTGCTTCAATATCATTCAACAGTGCAAATAAAAATATTTGCAAATGTCTTACCATATGTTAAAGCAGATAAGTACAGCCAGATGATTTATTCTAGAATCACATAACCAGAGTAACATAATTCCAATCTTTAGACAGAAAAGTTTATTAAAATGGTATATTCAGACCAAATACTTAATGATACCAATAGCATAATCTTTCCTTCTTAATGCTTGAGGTGAAGTACTCAATTTGACCATTTCTACAGTTACTCATACTACACTTAAGCAATTTTAGTAATAACTAGCCATGCTCTATAAAACAACTATACTGTTAAGAGTTCAGACACAGGCCCAGGTAGCAACTACTCTTTCAGTTCCTTTTCCCACAATTAGTAAGACTGCCTGACGGGGCAATACGACTGCAAAAATCACCAGTCTAAAGTAGTACAAAATCCACTTCATTTCTGTATTGAACTGAACACCGTGTTACTGAGATTGCGTAAGGACAATCATTTATCAGGGTGGGCAAGTCAACACTCTTTTCTCTGTTGAACTACTTCGCTACAACAAATGTTGCGTTATATAACTTCACCTTTTCTCAATGTACGTTTCCATTATTTTTTCACTCAATATAGACATAATATGAGTTCAGATATCTATATTTCCGTTTGAGGTAAATTTCTTCAATTACGCACAATTTAGTATATATATATATTATGGTCGATAAATGAGATGGTTATTATTGGTTCAGTATAAAGCAATAAATACGTATTAAAGATACGTGTTAAAATGACTAATAAACTCCGTGTTGCTACAGTGATAAAAAAAAATAAAGATTATTCCCTGTTCCAAAAAGACAGTTATGGAAATTCAACACTGGTAACGATTTGGTGTCATTTATGATGTATTTTTTAGTTGCAAAACATTTTCTTAACCGTTTCATCCACGGAGTCACCCACCTTCCGAGCTCATCGGCGATTTCGTAATATTCCTCAACATTCTCCTGGTTGAACACAGTCATGTTCATGGGCGCTTCCTGATCCCAAGACTACAAAATCGACGTCGAACGTTTTTAGCAATCCATGTCCATCAACATTTCGATATTTTATAGTGGTCATCCGTCATATCTGGCCTAGAAAGGAGCGACAGTGATACTGTGAAGCGTACTATTAGCAGTAATCGACACACTATTATCCACATTCAAGCGTACTTAATTGTACGAAGAAATTCGATGGATTATCATCATTTGACTCTTACAAAAACTGACTTTGGAATAAGAGACAATGAAAATGATTTTGAGAATACATTAAACTGTTTAAGACTTTCTGTATGGTCACTGGAAGCATTCGTTGATACAATAGCAACTAACCACTACCGGCTAGGTGTAAGCTGTGCGTTGCCTAGAGAACACAACCGTGTTTCGAGGAGCATTTTACGGCACCAATAAAATATCTCGTTTCTTACTTTTTATGTATTATATTCTCCATTTCAAAACCGCTGCCTTCACAATACGGTAATATAGTACATATTTTCTTTTTGAAATAAAACCTATACAGGTGATTGAATACATTGTGGCCTCTCTTTCATTTTACAAATACAACTGAGATCAGTTGGAATTAACGCCACAGAAAACAGTACATACCTTTAAATCTCCGCGACCTAAATGGATGTCCCAAACCGCGAGTTAAAGCGTTTTGTAAAACAGTCTTTTTTTTTTTTTTTTTTTTTGCCGGATACGTTTAATGTTGCAGGAAATGGCAGGATTCTAACAATGCACTTGTGGTGCGTCTCTTGCAAAATGTTACACGTAATATAGTTTGGTCTCAAGGAGGCAGCAAAGCACTATGTCCTTGCAATTTGAAATACGTCAGCGCTGTAGGTAACATCCTGGAAGTTAAGTGTAAAAAAAAAAAAAACCCACTAGAATAACACGTTAACATTTGGGCGTTGACGACCGGGGGGAGGTATACTATGAAGGGAGTTTAACCTACTGAGGCTTAACTCGAGGTTATTAAGTGAAGTCTAAATTGGTGTTAAACGGTACTACGACGGTGATTAAGAAGTTGATTAGGCGTTAATCGGAGTTCGTGCACTTTCACATAAAAGGGGCGTGGTCGAAGGCAAGCACAGCTTTTGAATCATGGCGCTAGCGCCGTATTTTTCCGAGGAAGCAGGAGCAGGAGCAGGATATGAGGAGTTTAAGAGTACTCTTACTCGCAAGTCCAACACCGTGACGACCAACAAAGCCAGGGAGGCTTCTTTACAGCGTGGGTAAAAGGCTTTTGCACTCTAGATATCTTACAGAGTAAAGATCTGTGTGCTTGGCACGTTCAGTATCAAAGATAACATATAGTTAATAGGCAATATAGTAATGCTGTGAAACCACTGGATACTTGATATTATGCAGTCTATTGTGCTTCTGGATAAATTGATTTCGTCTGGTAACTGTCCCAGCAAAATATATTTTTTTCAATTCAGTCCAATTCAATTTTATTTTCAAACCCAATTTCCTGACAAGTTGGGGTGTCTTTTAAAACACACAAATCTGTGATTTGTTAATTCACTTGAACTTTTATTTAACTTACAAAACTACACAAAGATTCAGTATTTTTACTGACCAACTTAATTTCATTTTGTAAATATAAACAGAACTAGTATTTAAGGCCTGCAACACACTCAACAAAAGTTGGAACAGATTTAAAATAAGATTGAAAAGTTTACAGAATATTCTAGTATCACCGGGGAGTATTCCACGAAGTAAGCTTATAAAATCGAGACTTGTGTGAAATAGCGTCGCTTAAGGTAGCCTAACAGTTCACTTCAGGCTCAGTGGATTCCACGAATAAAATTCAGGTGTATTTCATTCCCGCTAATTCAAGACAGGCTTGGGCGAGCGAGGCTCATTCGCGTCCACGCGATACATGAGGCAGCCCTGATAATCGATGTCAGATGGTGAAGAATAGAAGGGAAAGAAAACACCGCGTTCTTCACCCAGTCAGGGCGATATAATAATATATAATAAAGGGAACACTACAGCCATAAACAAAGCTCGTGAGGCTGCTTGGCATAAAATTGCTGACAAGCTAAATGCGTAAAAACGTAATTTAAGTAACCTTAGGGTTAAGGATTTATGTATTAAACAACTAAAGATTTATTATAAGTTTTTAGTTTTTAAAAGGTATAGTTACAATAATTTTCATTAGATCTATTCTAATCATAATTGTAAGGTACTTTTAAGGATACTTTTTAACATATTTGTAAAACAGTTAAGGAGAGCATACAAATTTGTCTCCACCTGAGACAAAAACTGATATCTAATGTAAGTATAACTAATCCAAGTTGCTGATCAGTTTATGATTAATGTGTGGTAAATGACTGAATGTTCATAGATTCAGCACCATCAACTTCAAAGAAAGTTTCCTTGATGCCAAGAATGCCTCGGTGGCCAGGAAAGTGATGAATCTATTTAGAAAGGTTTGCATTATACTAAAGCACTTTCTAATTTCACGGCACACTGTAGCTTTGTGTAGATGTTCTGCATCCCCAACACTGTAAAGAAATGAGCCCCTGGCAAAGAAACACAGAGCGATACACAAAGACTGTGAAACTGTAAGGGCTTTAGACCTACAAGTGTGATTACAAATGTAAGGTTTCAGTAATTTACACAAATACTCCATACTGCATCTACTAAATCTATAGCACTCGTATAAATATTCATTGGAAAATCCAAGGGATCTACTGTATCCTGGGATGAAATGCTTATGGGAACTGTGGCCTGAAAACTCTACGAATTATCTGCGTTCCCTCATGAACTGGATTATGAATAAACGGACACGCCGTGGTTGTTCATGTAAATGCATTCCTTTTCATTTTACATAGTCTGAGTAGCTGAAGTCACCTGCATGAAATCACTAATTATTGAGAGAGAGAGAGAACGGCGGCAGAATATTCCCAGCCCCATGGAATGACGTGCTGTGAGACGTGACACGGCTTGTCCAATCATATTCACCAAGCTAAGCTAAGCTTCACAACTAGCCTGACACGGAGCAGGCTTGTCCAAAAGCATATGTTGCCATAGTGACTAAGTGGCGCTTAATATTAGCCTCATTTGTGGAACCGAATTTGGGGGAATGTTAGTCAGGATTGTTGAAATAAGCATGGCTTATGAGGTTAGCTCGCTTCATGGAATACCCCCCTGGGTGTGGAAGATTCCACAATAAACAGGCTAACTGGTAACAGGTGAGATATCATGACTGGGTATATAAGTAGCATCCACCAAAGGCTCAGTTTTTGCAAATAAGGATGGGATGTGGCTCATGCCTTTGTGCCAAGATTTGTGAGAGAATTGGTAGCCAGTTCAAAAGGAACATTTCTCAATGTATGACTGCAGAGAATTTAGGTCTTCCAAAATCTACAGTACACAATACTGTGAAAAGATTCAGGGAATCTGGAGACATCTCACTGTTTAATGTGCATAGCCTTTGAGCCCTCAGGTGACACAATAGTCATGCTACTGTGACAAATATAGCCACATGGGCTTGGGAGTATATTGGAAAACCACTTTACACTTTACACAGTCTGCCGCTGCATCCAGAAATGCAACCTGAAACTCTATTATGTAAGGGAGGAAGCCATACATCAATTCTCTGCAGAAATGCTGCTGACTTTTCTGGGCCCGAGTTAATCTCTGATGGACCGAAAGACAAGGGGAACTGTGGTTTGATGAGTCCACATTTCAGCCTGTTTTTGGGAATAATGGATGTTGAGTTCTCTGTGCCAAAGATGAAAAAGGCCATACAGATTATCAGCGAAAGGTGCAAAAGCCAGCATCTGTGATGGTATGGGGGTGCATCAGTGCCCACGGCATGGGTGAGTTGCACGTGTGTGAGGGTACCATTGATGTGAAGGTGTATATTGGGAAGTCCATGGTTATTTCAGCAGGACAATTTCAAGCCTCATTTTGCATGTGCTACAACAGCGTAGCTTTGTTAAACAGCTCCATAAAGCTGGCCCCCCTATGATGGGCACAAATAAAAAATCCATCAAATTTGGTTAGTGCTGCGTTTGTGCTGTTTTGTGCCATAAAAATTAGGATTTGTGCTGCATTCACTTTTAAGATGATAGCAATTTCTTTCCGAAACTAACATCACCCAGGCCCCCTACAGCCGCACAAATTTGAAACCAGGGTAGTTTGTTAGGGTTCGGTTTGTGCAGTCAAAATCGCTGTTCTATCCCTTTTACTTTTTTAGATGTTAATGATTTTACAAAGGTCACCCAGCCTCCCTACAACAGTGCATACACGTGAAACCTGGTTTTTCTTTTTAGTGCTGCATATGTGCCATAGAAATGGGCTTTGTCCCTTATAGTTTGAGATATTTATGACTGTCTTTCTTTAAAGATCTGTTGCATGTCCTATTGTTTTTCTCATGCTTCTGTAAATATGTGAATAATATAAGCCACATTTGATTTTGTTGTTCACAAACTGTCAAACACGGTGTATATTAACACCTTAATGTTAAATTTATGTATATATCTATATGTCACAGGTTAGCTTTTCATACCTTTATATTTGCTTGGGTTATCAGTATTTTAACAGTATTCAGCTGTTTGCACTTAAGAAATTTTACTCTTAGCATGGACCGTGTTGATTCCTTTGCAAAAGTGGCACCTTAGTCTCTCTGAATATTGAATGCCAGCAGCAGAACTGTTCTAATAGACCTGGTGGCAAGACGTCCCTTTTGTCTCTTCTATTGCTCGACATTGGTGATTAATAGTTCGTTTTTCATTAACTAGTGGTACATCAAGAGCAAGAGACTGAATTTTAAAAATTCCAGTAACAGGTTTCAAGCATACTCACATTAAACAAGCAACAAACATGGTACTATGGATTCTCCTTTTAGTTCCTAGCGCCGGTGAGGATGGCTGCCATTGCTCAGCGTCCTCCGCAACTTTGCATTTTTTTTGTGCTTTTAGTTTTCTTGTAATGCGGAGATTACATATAACAGGCAGACTCTATACTGGATATTCAACAAAATTCGCAATTTGGAACTACACCAATGGACTTTTCTATGAATGGAGGCACCTTACCTTGACTACCTGGGCAGAATCACCACTGGAGGAAAAGGGGAAGAAGAGCCGAAATCCTGGTCAGGCCGAGGAACAGACAACGCCATTCCCTGCTTCCCAGCCTTCTTCTAGCAAACGTCCAATCCTTGGAAAATAAGCTGGATGAACAAAGAGCCAGGCTGGCTTTCCATCGCAACATTAAGAACTGCAATGTCTTTGTTTTCACGGAGATATGGCTGCATCCCTCAGTCCCTGACTCGGCCATTGTACCTGAGGATTTTTCCATTCATCGCCGGGATAGAACAAAGCAGTCGGGGAAGCGTAAGGGAGGTGGCATGTGCATAATGATCAACAAACGGTGGTGTGCAGATGTACAGATAATTTCGTCGGGGTACTCTCCTGACCTTGAACATCTTATGATCAGATGTAGACCTTTCAATCTACCCTGAGAGTTTACAGCAGTATTTTGTACCACTGTTTACATCCCACTCCGACACCACATGGACACTGGACGAACTGTATGATGTTATTGACCGGCAGGAAACGTTACACCCGGAGGGTGCTGACATTGTGGCTGGTTAGTTTAACAATGCCAATCTGAAGAAGGTTTTGCCGAAATATCACCAGCACGTAAACTTTCCAACGCACAGCCATAATATCCTGGATCATGTTTTTACACCCAGTATGCACAAGCCTACAAAGCCTGCCCCCAACCAGCTTTCAGCAAATCGGATCATTCCTCGGTCCTGCTGCTGCCGCCAGCCTATAGGCAGAGGCGGAAACGTGAGCAGCCTGTGACGCGATCAGTTCAGTGTTGGATCGACCAATCTGACATCGCTTTGCGACACTGCTTTCGTATTACGGACTGGGAAATTTTCTGGATTGCTGAGGACAATCATATCAATGACTACGTTGACTACGTAATGGGAACCCAGCCACTGGGGATACACAAGCCAGTGTATTTCTTCACGCCGGTCCCAAGCCTGGATAAATGGGGAAGGTTACGTCAGGAAGGGCATCTGGTGTAAAATTTTTTGCCAAATCAAATATCCAGACAACAATAGATTTCCATACCGGATCGGTCAAGGCCCAGGTTAACAACGCATGCCACCAGTACTGTTAGCCAACAGGGTGCTGGTGGTAACTGGGCTATTGTTGTCCAAAAGAGAAGAGTGAAGGCATGTCTGGAGGCAGGAGGATAGGAGGAAGGTTAGGAGAGTGGAAGTGAGGGTAGGAACTTTGAAGGTTGGCAGTATGACTGGTAAAGGGAGAGAGTTAATTGATATGGTGGAGAGAAGGAAGGTGTGTACAAGAAACCAGATTGAACAGGAGTAAGGCCAGGTGTATTGAAGGTGGGTTCAAATTGTTATACCATGGTGGATGGGAGGAGAAATGGGGTAATCCTGAAGGAATAGTATGCAAAGAGTGTTTTGGAGGGGAAAAGAGTGTTGGACAGAGTGATGAGTATGAAGCTGGAAATCAAAGGTGTGAAGATGAATGTTGTTAGTGCATATGCCTCGCAAGTTGGATGTGAGATGGATGAGAAAGAAGAATTCTGGAGTGAGTTGGATGAAGTGGGGGAGAGTGTACCCAAGGGAGAGAGATTGGTGATTGGAACGGATCTCAATGGGCATGTTGGTGAAGGGAACAGAGGGGATGAGGAGGTGATGGGTAGGTATGGTGTCAAGGAGAGGAATGCAGAAGGTCAGATGGTAGTGGATTTTGCGAAAGGGATGGACATTGCTGCAATGAATACATATTTTAAGAAGAGGGAGGAATACAGGGTGGCATATAAGAGTGGAGAAAGATGCACACAGGTGGATTATATCCCATGCAGGAGGGTCAGTCTGAAGGAGATTGGAGACTGTAAAGTGCTGACAGGGGAAAGCATAGTTAGGCAGCATAGGATGCTGTTTTGTAGGATGACTTTGGAGGAGAGTGACGGCAGAACCAAGGATCAAATGGTGGAAGTTGAAAAATGAAGGTTGTAAGGTGGCATTCAGGGAGGAGTTACGACAGGCATTGGGTGGCAGTGAAGACTTAGCTGGACAACTACAGCAGAAGTGGTAAGAGAGACAGCTAAAAAGGTGCTTGGTGTGACATCTGGTCAGAGGAAGGAAGACAAGGAAACCTAGTGGTGCAACGAGGAAGTACAGGAGAGTATATAGAGGAAGAGGTTGGCGAAGAAGAAGTGGGATAGTCAGAGAGATGAAGAACGTAGACAGGAGAACAAGGAGATGAGGCGTAAGGTGAAGACAGAGGTGGCAAAGGCTAAAGATAAGGCGTATGGCGAGTTGCGTGAGAGGCTGGACACAAAGGAGGAAGAGAAGGACCGAGCTGGGAAAGATGTGCAGCAGGCTAGTGTGATAAACGATATTGATGAAAACGTACTCACAAGCGAGGAGAGTGTGTTGAGCAGATGGAAAGAGTGCTTTGAGGGGCTGATGAATGAAGCGAATATGAGAGAGAGAGCGCGAAGAGTGGGATGTGGGGAGAGTGAATCAGGACATGCAATGGATTTGCAAGGAAGAAGTATGGACAGCTATGAAGAGGATGAAGAATGGAAAGGCTGTTGGTCCAGATGACATACCTGTGGAAGCATTGAGGTGTTTAGGAGAGATGGTAGTGGAGTATCTAACCAGATTATTTAATGCAATATTGGAAAGTGAGAGGATGCCTGAGGAGTGGAGAAGTGTACTGGTACCGATTTTTAAGAATAAGGGTGATGTGCAGAATTGTAGTAACTACAGAGGGATAAAATTGATTAGCTGCAGCATGAAGTTATGGGGAAGTGGAAGTTAGGTTAAGAAGGGAGGTGATGATCAATGAGCAGCAGTATGGCTTCATGCCATGAAAGAGCACTACAAATGTGATGTTTGCTCTGAGGATGTTGATGGAGAAGTATAGAGAAGGTCAGAAGGAGTTGCATTGTGTCTTTGTGGACCTAGAGAAAGCATATGAGAGGGTGCCTAGAGAGGAGTTGTGGTTTTGTATGAGGAAGTCGGGAGTGGCAGAGAAGGATGTAAGAGTGGTACAGGATATGTATGAGGGCAGTGTGATAGTGGTGAGGTCTGTGGTAGGAGTGACGGATACGTTCAGGGTAAAGGTGGGATTACATCAAGGATCAGCTCTGAGCCCTTTCTTATTTGCAGTGGTGATGGACAGGCTGACAGACGACATCAGACAAGGTCCCTCATGGACTATGATGTTTGTGGAAAACATTGTGATCTGTAGTGAGAGTAGGGAGCAGGTTGAGGAGACCCTGGAGAAGTGGAGGTATGCTCTAGAGAGGAGAGGAATGAAGGTCACTTGGACTAAGACAGAATACATATGTGTGAATGAGACGGAGGACAGTGGAATAGTGAGGATGCAGGGTGTAGAGCTGGCGAACGTGGATGAGTTTAAATACTTGGGGTCAACAGTTTAGAGTAATGGAATGCAGAAAAGAGGTGAGGAAGAGAGTGCAGGCAGGGTGGAGTGGGTGGAGAAGAGTGTCAGGAGTAATTTGTGACAGAGAGGTTCCAGTAAGAGT
>JAACJT020001003.1:0-16907 GCA_009936485.2 Gymnarchus niloticus | reverse complement strand
AATGGCACGTCACCTCACCTTTAAAAGGCAGGGGCGCATGAGCTATGGCGGATTGCTATTATAATGGCGCGTTTACCGGGCAAACCAGATTGGTTTTCGGCTAAGGAAACGGACGTGCTCGTGTGCGAAGTGAAAACGTGGGAGCACATCATTTACGGGAGCACCACTGGTCCACCTAAGCCTGTCGAGGTGAAGCAGGCGTGGGAAAATGGAGAGAAATTTGTCTCAAAATGAATGAATCATTTTGAGACAAATTTTTCTCCATAAATTGTACTCTATAATAAAACGTATATGAATTAAATCGAATAAAATAACAAAAAACCATTAGTGTACTTCGAGCATGTACCTGTGTAACCTGAAACGTGCACACATACACAAAATGACATGCATGCACACACATACTTTGCACATATATAGTATGCTGCAAAGCACACATCAGCCTATTTCTACATTATGTCTGTCATAAAATAAACAAAGGACTTTTAGAACCAATCCAGGTACACTGTCTTTATTATACTAAACAAAGAAAAGGCACCTTTCTGATCAGGTTTTACCAGTCATATGGAACCAAAGATGTCCCAGATGCACAATGATCGATTTCTACAACCTTTGGCCTTCCTTTGTGTTTTAAGCCAGAATTGGTTTCTACAATTTTTACTTCATCAGCCACGCTCTGTGCGGTGTTCTACAAAACAAGCTGTGATCATGTGTCTGGTTCGTGTAATAGCACGTGCATTTCTATTGGTTGATTCATACTATGTGGTCTGGGCTGGGGCAGAGATAGTCCCCACCAATTGTCTGCAATTAGTTTAGTATTTTGAACGTATTTTAACTGTTAGGATTTTGCTTTGACAGAATGTTCACTGGATAGAAAAGTAATTAACCTCTACTACTTTGATACGTTATTTCCTCTCTGTGGAAAAACATAATCACGAACAACACAAAATGACATTAGCCATCACCTTTTTAGTGGAGTTATCTCTTTTGAAACGGCTAGCACCTTCCTGTGCGGAATAGCATCTGATGCAGCAACTAGAGGTGTGCTGATTTTTTGACTCTTGGTCCAGCACCTTAGAGGCCAATTCACGGTGACTCATCAGAAGACCCTCAGAGTTATCTGCTTTACACTGGCCCAGTTCATTTTCCCCCCCTCTTTCTCCACAGAACGACACACGGAACTCCTACCACAAAGTCCGTTCTGGCACAGGAGAGTGGATGTGTCGGCAAATTGCTTATGCTAAGGTTTTCGTTAAACGACCTGCAAAGTGCTGAGCAGGCAGACTCATCGAAAAAGAAGAAATGGTGCTTCTTCTTGGAATGTGATGCAGCTGCCTTTAAAAGTTAAATAACCCAGCTGTTAGGTAGAGAAGCTGGAATCGAGGAAGGCTTTCCCGAAAAAGGACAGCTCTCATCGCTTATTTAGTCATGCCCTAAACATAAAATATCTGTCTCTGGTGAATCAGCAAAACCAGCAGAGTCATTCAAATGGTATTCCTGATAAATGTACCTGGAGGCCTCTGGACATTCATTATGTGTGTTTAATGTAGTTGCTAAATGCTTCTGAAAGATTTATTTGACGCCCGTTTGCATTATCTGCTTTAATGAGTATTTATTCATCAGGAGGCCAACACTAATCACCTCAGTGTGTATCCTACTAAAAGATTTGGAAGATACTGGAAAGACAGTAGCTTATATTAAATAAAATCTCTGTTATGGCTTAATATCATGCACACATTATGTTCTGTGACTGAGAGGCAAGATGACAGCTGTAATCACACGTTAACTGTTGATATTATGGAGCTTGTTTATCCAATGAGCTCATTCGCCGGCTCACTTCCCCAGGCTTCGGTAAACTCCTCCTTCCTGTTTCTGGAGATATGAGCATAGGCAGAAAATTCTGCCCTATGATTCCTATCAGATCTGTTTCGACAGGGCTTCATCCTTTTGAAGGCTGAGTGCAGGACGGGCGACTCATCTGTAAGGCCCGGATTCTGAGTTTAAGTTCCCTGGAGAAGAGACTGCTGACAAAAATAAATGGAATAAAGGGAGAGCTGCAAGCAAAACAAAACACAATGAAAATACTTCTGGAGCAACACCATTTCTCCAGATGTGTATTAAAATATTTCAAAAGGTAACATGAGAAGTTTTGTGACACAATATTTAAAGTATTGAAATAACAAAGGAGCCTTCAATAAAATATGAAAATTTATTCTAAAATAAGCAGCACCTCCTCTTTTCTGTTGCCATGCCTACGCTGACTCTTTCCCCCTACTTAACAACACTTGTGAAAGAAATGGATAAATGCAAAAACATTGCAGTGTAAAGTGAAGCTTGAACTACTTTATTGACAGAAATTATTTTCAATAACAATGTTAGAGATTAAAGGAGAAAAACAGCAGAATTTGAACTAAACATGAAAGCCTAATGAAAGTCTCCTTTCATGCACTGTTAATATTTTAGTCACTGCAGTAAGGAATCTTTTTATCACCTAGGCACATTGCAAGCCTGTACTGGGGGCTTCTGGAAGGAAAAAGCTTCGGATTGCAGCAAATGGGATGTCGCAGGCGTCTCTGTGGGAAGAGGGCAGAGTTTTCTCGCCACAAATGGCATGATTAGCTGCAGGAGCACAACCAGTAAACAGAGAAGCGCCCAAAACGAGCCGGGTGATGACCTCCTAACGTCCTCCTAGGGTCCTAACGACAACGTCCACCTCTTCCAAACATCACACAGCTTGGAGGAGCAGCACGGCTCAGAACTCTGAAAGAGCTTCTCCCCATCCATGCATTACAGTAAGATGTGGATCAAGGGCAGAACGTCTGCTGGTCAGGTGCCTTTCACAGGCTGGGCCTGGCTTCTGATTGCTATGACAACTGAAAAACTGGGTCTCGTAATGCACATTACATCTCTGCCGTTCACACAATTGAAATTTCTTGTGACAATGAATTTATGATTTACACTTATTCTCAGTATCATTGTACACGTACTGTTTCGCCAGTCCTTTGTGGCAGAAAGTAACGTGTATTAGTATATGAAGTTTATGCAGTTAGACAGACTAAACTCATGCTGGTGAGGTAATGAAGCTAATTTAAGGCAAGGCTGAGTTCACAATAACACTCATTATTTATTAGTCATTTTACATATTTATGTAGACAATAGCCAACTGAGCCAAATTCTTTTGACCTTCAGTGTTTTATGGTTTGTTAGGGGAATAAACGCTATGATGCAAAGCATGTTTGAGATGGCAGTTTGTCTTTCAGCCTTTGACAAAAAGTCCCTCATCACAGCCTGCAATCGGGGGTTAAACTGCAAGAGCAAAAGCCCATACAATTGCTCCTCTGATTTTTCACGGGGGTAATGTGCATGGTTTAATCAGACAGAGGAGTACTGCCTATAGTGTCACATTGGCATGGCTTCATTGAATTCAGTCAATGTCTCTGATGTGGCAAAAAGGCTTTTGAGTAACATTGTATCTGATGAAAAGCAAATGTGACTGAACTGGACTTAAATACTAAGTCATCTATCAAAGCGCTACAGACCTTGTTTGACATTATGTGACAGGTTAATGAGTAAGGTGGTGGTGTAACCATTGAGCCAGATCTCTCCCGAATGGCACCCTGACACCCTCCAAGATGGGTTGAAAAAAACTGAAAACATAACTGATGTGACCACTCAATCTTCTGAAAGTTTATTTCAAGTCTGTGGCATGTGACCTGTCACTACTCGTCACTACTACCAGACAAAAAGGGACAACCAGTCACATTTCATTGGTGTCAAAGAGCATTCCTCAATTTCTTGTAGCAGGGGAACATTTCACAAGGGCAATTTATCTTATCTGTGCTAGCAAGGTGAGTTGAATATATACCATGGACAAATACTTAATTATAAATGTGGTAAAATTAAGTTTTTAGCTTTCCTAATGACAACAATGCAGCCGTTGCCCTAGCAAGTCCATTTAGAATTTGCCTTGCTAATGCTAGGTATATTCACAGCAACCCTAACCCATTTCTAGCTCAGGTGAATGAATGCCAATTCAGACCACGCAAGTAAACAAGTAACAATAAAGTGCTAATTCCATGAGCTATAGAACGTGTCTTTCACGTTGCTCTACAAAGCTGTCATGAGCATGATGATGTATTGCGGCTGGGACGACAGAAGTATGTGTCAGGGTGGAGAAGACAGTTTGTGGGGCAGGAGAGGGAGGCACGTGTTCACCTGCTGGTTGTAACTGACTAGTCCAGTAAAGTTTTATATTACTTTATCATACCAACACTGGAATCCGACCTTTTCTCTGATCTTCTCCTACCCAGACTCACATGGATGGATCTTCTCGGCCAGACGCAGCCAGGTAGAGGGTCCATGCCGGTGTAATCGCGTGGAGTGCTCGTTTTGCTGGGAAGGGTTCATGACAAGGTACAGGTCTGGTTTATTGGCAGACAGAGTTTTGCCAGCTAGCCTAGGGGATTTGGTGTGCATAATGTTAGCATGTATTGTGGGCTAATCGAACCAAAACAACGGTTGATTTCACATACGGTCAATGAGCCAAATTCAGTCCAAGTTAAGAAAATGCAGTCCAATTGACATTCCAAGTCACTGAAGAAAACCAAAAGAGACATCACTGACTGATTATTTTCAAACACTTTTTTGTAGTGATTTTGTATATTGGTCTACTTATAGTAAAAAAAATAAAAACAAAGCAGTGTGCTTAAGGGAAGTATCAAATGTACAGTTCAGCACCACAAAACATCAATTGAAGGACCATTTTTCAAGTTTTTTTCTTGCTGTACTGTAATTCTACAAGAAAGCAGTATCACTTTGTTCTTCCTATGCACTTTGGGAATCTATTCTGAGGCAAAATTCTAGTTTAACCCTGCAGTGTGATGGCTTAGGGCCAGTGCTTGTTGCCGGCATAGGAGAGAAAAGGTTGTTGATCCCATGAATCTGGTGGAGGACCTGAATTGCCTTTGTAAAAATGTCTGACCATGTGAACTACACATCATGCCACTGGCTTTGAAGGGAAAACACATGAAGCGACAAACTTGTTGCAAGTGTTTAAGAAAAACATCCCCATTGTGGTCACTATTTTGAAGAGTGACCCCACGTTCATTTGAATTAACAATGTGATAAAGCACTACAGGTTACTCAGGAAGGACAGGAGCACAGAACCAAAAACTAGGGAGGAAGTAGGGAAAACAAATAGGAAAACCGGAGTACGAGGCAGATAAACATTACTATAATCCAGAGAGAGGTTCAATGAATGAGCAATGAGTGGAGGGAGCCACAGTGTTTAAGTAGACAATGTAATTCCATAATGGGACAGATGTGTGTGATTCTGGGCACAGAATTTGGTCCAGGAACAGGCACTCCCACAAGAGGTTGAGAAAGGCAAGGTTCTGATGATTCAGTGGACATAGTATTCCTTTAGGGTAATCATGACAAAGGAACTCAGAAATCTGGAAAGGGATTATGGGTGCAGCTGCTGCTTACTCGGCAGAAAGTGAGCATTTGACTACCAGCTCCAGATGAAAGGCTCCTACTCTTTAATGAGTAAACCTGTTGACGCAGCACGTAGGGTGAAATGAAAGCGCCTGGCTTCAGGGGCCGTGTTTTCTGACATCAAGGTCCATTGTTCCTTTCATCTCCAAGGCAATGTGATGCCTTAATTACAATAGCGAAGGTTGTAATTGAAACACGTACCTAAGACTATCATATCAGAAATATTTCATGTCAGGTAAAAATCTTAAATTCTTACTGATTTTCCATTTAATCTCTTTGAAACTTTTCAAATTTCAACACAAGATAAATGAACAAGACTTTAAAAAGATTTTTCACAAACCTATAAAATTTTTATATGGCAGAGAGTTTTGAATTTCCTGGAGGAATTTATGTATGTAATTGCAAATTGTGTGTCTAACGGTGTTAGCTTTAGGGAGAGTGAGGTGAATGACGTTATTCATATACATTAGTTCCACTTGCTTCTGGCTCTCATACATCAGTGTGTTCTGTTTTGTTTTTCCAGCTTGATATCAACCCTAAGACTGATAATCCCTCACCCCCCATGCCATCCTTTCTACTGCTTCTTTATGATTTGTTTTCTATGAACCCAACACCATGCTTTTTGAGTTTCAGATTGCATCATTCTCCTTCTTCCATGAAACCCAGAAAAGTAGTTGCAAAAAAAGTTGTTCCTTACAACTTTGGTCTCTTGGTTCAGTTTATCATCCCAACGAGTACATTTTCATTGGACATTAATGCTGACAAGAGCTAACAGGATGCTCTGTTGCTTTAGTTACTTTCCATGTGAACCAAGAAGGCCTGCAGTTCAAATCATGGCGGGAATCTGGACTGTGTCATTCACGGATAGTGACCTGGGGCCCCCATCGGTACCGTAAAATTGCCATTGACCTGTTTTGGCTACCAAGCGTGACTCCTCATGTTTTATGTTTAATTATTTCCATTTGTCCAATTGCTGCATTACAACAAAAGCTTTTCATCATAAGACAACAATAAAAATCATACTTTACCTAGCATGAAGAGATTAGGCCAAAAATTTGCACACTGAGAATGGCCAAAATAAAGTTACACTGGTATTGCATACTGGGAACACCAAAGTGCAAATTAAACTGGTTACTCCATAATGTACCTTCCTCCAGAGATCCTGTACATACTAAATGTACAGTGAGTTCTCAGCAAAACAGTAAAATGCCCCTTCATAGTGGTAATATTAAACTGAGAAAAAATATTATTATTGAAGAAATAGTTGATATGCAGTTATTATTAATCATTGATATTGAATGTTACCTTCTTTTGTTGCTGGTGTTCTGCTTGTTCTGCTTAAATTCAGCATCACTATAAATACATATATCAATTTCCATATCGCTCTCATTGTCATCTTTATACTTAGAACTTAAAATATCTCAGGTTTCCATCGGGATTTTCGCAACATTCAGTGCACTGTATGGAACGCTCTGGAATTTTAGGACAATTTTAGGGGCATTTTAGGAGAATTATGGGAGGTTAAAATTTTCTGACAGCTCTCAGTTAGCAGACATGTTGACACTGCACCCATTTGGGCTTGAAAGATCAAAGGAAACATGACTATGTAAAGGTTGTTAGGACACTACAGTGGTTCCATGGATGGTACTGATGCCTTACACATCCAGGGCTCTGGGTTCGATCTTCAAATCTTGTTCATGTGGGTATCCTCGGGGTGCTCTGGTTTCCTTCCAAAATGTGCTTTAGGGCAAGTGGTATGTCTAATTTTCCATTGGTGTGTGTGTGCCTGTGTGTGTGTGCTTGTGTGTGTGTGTGTGTTGTGATGAACACACATTGTCCCCTGAGTGTGCTCTCTGTTTCCTAAGATTGTCTCACTGTGACCTTGCCTTGGTGAAGAGGTCCCAGAAGACAGATACTGTAGATATGCACATAGCAAAATACCAAAGAATTAGAATTCTGAAATGCAGCTTAACGCACAACCCGCCATGCCTCTCATCCCTGTGAGTGAATGTCAGCTAACAGCAGATTCTCAAACCCTAAATGAAGCCAACCAAAAAGCAACACACTATTTTCATGCTTCTAACACAGCATGGCAAGTATCAACCTAAGCATGCAATGTTTTTAGCTGGATTGCAGCACCGTGGATGGTAGGTGGTCCTTAAGTGAGGCTCTTTTAGGCCTGCACTTACAAAGCAAAGCTTTTTTCTCTACTGATTTTAAACAGAAATCCTGTATCTTCTCCTGACCTCGGTTGCTTTTTCTCGGGGTTGTTGCTTGGGTGTTTTTTGTTTCCCTCTCTTGCGTTTTTATTGGTTCCAGGAAGTAGCAAGCTGTGCTGGCTGGCATTGCAGAGATGCCCTGGGTGTTAATGGGCTGTTAGGATGGCGGGGGAGACCTCGCTGGGAGTTCCGGAGTTGACCTAGGAAGCCGTTGACCCGCTAAGCCTGACATCCCAGGCTATGGAATTAGATCAAAGCTTTGTTGTAGAGAATGCTCAAACCGTCATATTGTTAATCACTATGACAGGCATCGCAAGCCAACACTGTTTTTTCTTTTTCTTGGGATATTGTTTTCTGTATGCATATTAATGGCCAAGACGCTACTGCTGCCAAAATCAGTGCCTTTTGTTTGAAGCAGCAAAAACATGTGCTGATCACTCTTACCGTATGCCGGATTAATCATACGTGAATAGCTGCCTCGGTGGGCAGCAAGGCTGCACAACTCCAAGGCTGTGGGTTTGAATCCTGCCCCCGCTCTCAGTCCATGTGGAGTTTGCAGGCTCTCCCTCTGTTGTGTTGGATTCTTCCACAGTCCCAAGAGAAGGGGACACAATGTGCGAGAGTGCATGCTTGTACCGGCGATGAATTAACACCTCATCCAGGATGCACTGTGCTGCCTGGAACAAGCTCTAGGATCACTACTTTGGGGCGGGATCGTCTTTAACCAATCAACATTCTTTCTGTTGTCTTCTTTTGTCCCACCCATTACTTGCAGAGCTCTCATAACCTGTGCTGTCATGAGGTACGAGGGGGACATGTTGTGTTTATCTCAATTGGAAGACAAATTAGACTAGCTTGCATTTTAGCTCCCACAAAATGGTCTTGCCATTCTTTCCAGAGTGTAATGGGCTCTAACAGTCATGGACATACATTTTACCTTTTACGATAACACATTTAATATAAACAAACATTGGTGGTAAATTAGTTTTAAAAAAATATAGTCTGTTTTGTCGATAGCTCAGTGCAATAGTCACATTTATTGCTCTTTATAGCGCTGAAATCTTCGTAACCTTTTTAATCCTTTGTAGAACTTATATGGAAGAAGCATATTCAAGCTTTGTAAAAAATTGAGCTTTGGAAGGCAAGGCTACAGGCCAAAGTGGGAGGAATGTGACCTTCCATAAGATTGACAGCTCCCTGCCGTCACTGTGGAGACGCAGTGTGTCTAACTGAACCCTCCAGGGCACAGAGAGAATCTGATTGCACTCACTGGAGGTACACGGTGCATCTTGGTGCTGTTCACGTCTCCCCTGTGAGCCGTCGCATCTCTTTTACTGCTGTTAAGTGTCTCAGTGGAAAGGAAGTGAGACCACCTGACCCTGGTGGGACAGGTGCAGTAACTCCTGCAAAGAGGTGCTTCTGCAATTTGCTATGTTTCTTTTTGCTTACGTGCTTTGAAACCTATCTCAGGTGGATTAAGATTAGCAGAAATTCACCATCTATCCGCGAACTTGAGATGACGGCTGCTTCTATAGCTCTATGGGTTTGTCTCACAAAACTGTCTTCTGGAACTTGATCTTGTATTGTTACTCCCAAAGAAATAAAATCGCAGTTCACGAGGAACTTTTAGGATTTTAATTGGATCATTTGTGGTGCAAGGATGGTGTTGGCTGGCTTGCTAAGGATTCAAGTTGAAATAGGGTCAAGTTTGCCTACAGAAGGGTGCTCAAGTATTCACTGTTTGAGGGCTCTTTGGTGGGAGGCCACAGTGGGAGATCAGTCCGGAAGTTGGGCTGTTTGTCCCTCCCTTTGGAACCCCCCCAGCCATGTGAACATGTTATCAAATGTTTAATAAAGGCAAAACAATACATTATTTGGTTTTATTTTGCCAGTCTGTGTGGTTCCAGACTTAAACATAAATGTAAAGAATAACACTGAAAAGGGTAAACAGGCATGCTCACTTTATGTCTAAGAGACACAGGAAATAGTGGAGATATTGACAGGAGTGGAGAAGGAGGGGTGAGGTGGTGGGGGGCGCTTTGCTGGAAAAATGAGAAAGGTGGTGCTGAGATGTGCTATGAAATAATGGAATGGAAACAGGTGGAAATACAGAACAGCACCATGGACAGTTCCGATCGTACTAACACTTTCTTTGTCCTGAAATGTGTCTGGAACTGTCAATATCTATTTCTAACTGCTGATTGAAATTACTGAGAGAATCTCATTTCCACATTCTAGAGCTGGTGAGTCCATGTCTGACCAGGTAAACATGCCTTTGATGTCACGTCCATGCACCAGGTCAAAGATGACCACATGGAGTGATAAATGCTTTGTGGTTCTTTCATTAAATCACAACATTCAAAACATTCGATCTTCCTGTTTCATCCACAAATGTGTAACATTTTTGACAGCACTGCTGTGTAGGGGTGCTGTGCACTGAAATGTTTGCTCAGTGGCAGTATTGTAACTTGTGAGGTTTAGGCAAGCCACAATCATTGTTTGTTGAAAACTTAACCCAATGCTGGCGATATGTAGCTCTGTAGGCTAGCAGTCTGTATTCGGAAGGTCACCACTTAAAGTCCCGTGGTCAGCAGGGCGGCGCTATTGAGCAACATCCTTAATCCTAAAACCTGCTCCAGGGTCACTAGACAAATGATTGACCCTGTGCTCTCACCACAAGGTTCACTCTCACCTGTGAATCTGGGTGTGTGCTACGGCAAAACGAAATCATTAGTTTTCAACCGGTGAGCCATGGCTCCCAGAGGGCCTCTGAGTATACCAGGCCTGTTGTATGGTGAGCCGCGAAGGCCTTTGCTTGACTGAGTGGGGCGTGAGATGCTAAAGGTTAGAAATTTGCCTTTAAAAAAGTGTTCAATATACAGTACTATATAGTGTGATGTGGGAATAGCCTAGGAAATGTGCTAGGGACTATCTGAGGTGATCTGTTGAAAATTCATAATACTGAAGCAATCCATCCCCCCCCCCAAGCATTTCGACAAAGTCATTTGCTGTCCACAACAAGCACAGGACATGACAATAACGCAGACAAATTGTTGGTGTTTTTGCAAAGCTGATACGCTGTTCAGAACAGCAATCCACAGCAAACATCCCCCTTATGAATTTCCACAGGTCACCTGATCCTGCTTCTGCTCATAAACATATTGACTCCCTTACTGAAGGTGCTTATGAATAGTTGATGGCATTCCATTCATGCAAGTGAAAAATGAATAGATGTACTGAAAATGTCAGCGAATGTGAGAGATGCTTGTGCAATTCTGGTCTGGCAATTCTGTAATTCAGCCTGTGATTTTCCTTACACGTTCCAGCTTAAATGTGTTTGACAGAAAGTCACAACATTACTCATGGGTTATCAAGGGCAGCAGTTCGAGGGCTGGCATCCAGGTGTGGTCAACAGGACATGCAGGCGATGTGGCACGTGGCGCAGATGTTTCAGGCTGGTTGTGTTATCCTTTTTAATGTGAATAATGCATGAGAGTGCTATTCAAATGGCTCTAGCATTATGCAAATGCATGTTTGTAGTACAAATGGCCCAACGCAACAATATCAAACACAGGAAAAGGTATGGTTTTGAATGGCCAGCTCCTGAAAGGTAAAGGTAGAGTAATAATACCATTAATCTATAATTTTAACAATAAGATGATGGAGAGGACTGTTTGATGATTCTTACCATAGTGATTACCAGCATAAACTGAGCATTGTATATACAGAAACGAAATACCACACATGTAGAAAATGACAGGAAGTTAAATAAGAAATACATTTTAAATACTAACATTCCCCCTTTAAGTCCACTTGCTCTTTGACTATATATTCTTTGTTGGGTTCTTTACGAAACAAACACATGACTAGCACTGAACTTGTTCCCGGGCGCCCTCCTTTGTTGCAGAAAGACTACAAATGACTGAAATGTGGTTGGAAAAAATGAAAATAATAGGACATATGAATCCAAATCCAAAATTCCTGTGGGCTTAAACTCATTTGCTCAATTCCTTAGTCATTAGCTAGGAGTCTGCAGCAGAACAATAACCAGAGTGAACTAGGGTTATGAAAGCCTGCTGTGGTTACATTTCTTCCTGTTCTTTTTCCGCTGCTGTGCGGTGCTTAAGCTCACCTGCTTCAGTTAACAGCCGTCTGCATGGCCCTAATATGGAGAGCATCACAGTAGTTAAGAATGTTGAACAAGCAGAGGCACCAGGCAACCACATTGCTGAAGAGGGTTCTGCAAAAGTCATCCTTCCCATGCATGACCTTACTGACCTTATTGACTCTTCTGTCTCCACTGAAAGAGAGTTTCTTCAATTCCCCATGTACATTTAGCCACACTAATCAAAAGAATCAGAATTTATTTTAGGGCTGCTGAGATAATATTTCAAATAGAAATATGTACTTTTATTCCTTTATTGGTTTATAATGAAGGACAATCCATGAATTCTGCCATTAATTGCTCGAGGTCAAAGGGGACTTGTCATCCATGTCTCTGTCATAGCTAGTTATTGAGCAGTTAAAAGTGATTTTTCTGGCAATAAAACACAATGTATTTTTAAATTAAAAGTGAGTAAGGCATACATTCACATACACCAGCCAACGATATTAACTGCGCAGTCAATACATAATGCAGCTGCCAGAACATAGTCAAACCCGAGGCCATAAATGATGACTACCTGTTAAAGGCCAGATGGGAATAGGTGAAACAATAGAACTCTATGATTAAATCTTCTCCAACCAGGCTGTCTTGGCACCTTGGTTTTCTATACTTGGAGTAAAATTAAGAGAGATTATTAATAGGCTTGGTGCATTCAACAAAATTAACTTTTCTTTATTAAATGATTTTCTTTAATAAACCGTGAGAAGATCAAGTTTGGGCACTGCTGGCCTTCTAAATAATGTAATAAAAGAGGATGATCATTTAAGTTATTTCTTTTTGTGCACTCCTGACATGAAATGTTAAAGCCTGGTCTCTGCTACCTAAGGGAGAAGACCATGTGTAGCTCCATTCTCTCCCTGGCTTCACACCAGACACACACCTTCCTGGTTGCACATCAGAAATATTTGTAATAGCAAAGTAGAATATACCAAATATGTGATATCCCATCATGTGCGCCGTGGAATGTTCTTCTGCATTGTCATCAGTGTCCCAAATCCACCAGAAGCGCTCTGAAAACACAATTTAAAACCTTTGGATAGAGGGGAGTGATTTCATTTCAACTCCATCCATCCATCCACCCATCCATCCATTTTTGAAACTGCTTCATCCTAATCAGAGTCTCAGAGGGGCATGGAGCCTATCCCAGGCAGCGGGGGACACCCTGGATGGGGTGTTCAATTCAACTCCTACATAAAAAATGAAATTGCCGGTATAATTTCTGGGAAACAGACTCACATGACATATTGACACAAATGCAGAAGAAAAAGACAGGATTGAAACACTACTACTGCTCCCAGAGGTAGCTGCCTGCTAGAGACAGTAAACTAGGGAGACCGTACCCTCTGGAACATCTCAACCAGGATGAAGAAACTAAACTTTCAGGAGTTACTGAAAGTGTGCAGTTTAAAGTGAGAAAGTATTTAAATAATGAAGTCAAATCAGCTATCTGAAGCCAGGATGATGTATACTGTTTGATGGTCCAACATTACTTCTAAATCTCAGGGCATAAAGACACAGCAGCCTTGGGAAATATCAAGAATGGCCTAAATGTTACCATTTCAAATATCTCATAGAAAAAATCATGTATAAAAAAGTCACACCATCAATATCTCATTAAAAGGCTTTGGATATGAACACAAACATTAGAAAATGATTAGTTTGCAGATACAAGACTCATTATAGCTTTGAACAATACATATCTTTATTCACAGCTGCCCTGAATGAGGGTTAACGATCCTTCTGATGGCTAATTTAACTCTTCCTCTTTCTGTTGTTACTACTTCAACTTTTTATTCAATGGAACATCCCTCAGGTGATTGCAAAAGCGGAGTGGAGGGGTTTGTGTGTTTCAAAGATCCAAATGTCAAAAGAGGCTCAAGCTTCAAGTAAGACTTGCCTTGGTGAAAAGGTCTGTGAGGAGAGGCCAGGCCAGCTATAATCTATAGAGAGAAAGGTACACTTTATCAGTACCCTGATGAAAGGCACAGACAGAATCAGTACTCAGCATGAACAATCTATACAATTGACTCCTGAAGCCACGCCTAAGGGTGGTGCTGAGAATCTCAGGTTAACCCAGTTCTCACAAGGTGACAAGTGGTGGCCAAGTACAGTATCATTTGAACATGAAGAAAGAGTTTGAAAATCCCCAGGGAAAACCCAGGACTCACTGGATGGATTATATCTGGGAATACCTAGGAATCCCTTAGGAGGAGACAGAGTCTGAGAGCCTATAAAGACAGGCTTTGGCTGATCTGCCAGGCTTTCTGTCATGACAGCTGCCAATGGGAGAAGCGATTTGAAGATGGATTTAAAGGGAAAGAAACAGAAAATGATATACATGATCCAGAGTGCTGAAAATGCAAGGAGACATCACTGTAATTTTTCTGCATCCAAATTCCGCAGGTAAAAGGATGCTGAAAAACAACGACAAGAGCTGGTCTGCCGGTTCAAGACATTTCTGAGTGTGTTGGATCAGTGTGAAAAGATTCACAGTATTCCATAGCCATTTTGAAGGTTTTATGAAGCATTTCTAATGAATCATAAACTCTTTTGCACACAAAAAAAAGACCAGCTCAGCTTCCATAGCAACTGTTCCTTATCTCATCCTCTTAGCTCATTAAAGACACTTTAACGGCCTCAAATGTCCACTCTTGTAACCCAGTACAGTACATTTGTCGGGGGTGGGGGGCCCCTTTATATCATTGTAACCACCACCATCAGTGATCACATACGGAGCAACAGTTTAGTGGTATTTCATCAAGTTAGTCCAGATACAAACTTAATGACCAAATAATAGCCAGAAATACTTATTTTCTAAGAAATTCTTAAATGCATTATTCCTTCACTTGAATAAAGTTAATAAACGTCTAGTTGGGTAGTTGTGTTCCATTTTGGTTGACATGAAGCACTCAATGACATTTTTTAAGCTAGATGTATAAAATGGTTTGTTTTGTTTGTCGTATTGCATTGGAGTCTTACAAAGCATCACACCTGTCTGTCTCGTAATGCTTTATTATTTTCATTCACACTCAGAAATATATAGGTCTGTGGCTTTAGAGTGATGACTTGATGATCCGTAAGCTTTCTTGAAATATAGTCTAACACCAAGGTCTGTTGGGAAATTTGTCAGCTATTGGGACTGTTGACTGTGTAATCAGGCCACTGATCTCAGTCCCCAAAGGCTGAGAAGATATTGCCTTGTTTCCTGCCTAATGACAGTTAGGTCAGGACAGAGGATCTCAAAAGAGGATAACAAAATAGCCAGATAGTCCCACTATTAAGCACATATACTAAGAGTGCAGGAAGTAAGTGAAAAACATGGCTAATATATGGATATCATGTAGCATTCAGCCCAGATCTATGGGCAGCCCAGGATGGGCCTGTACAGCTCAATCACAAGCTTGGCCCACCTCAAGTCCGGGCAGATGTCAAGCAGCCAACTAACCAACCAATTGTACTTAGGAAGGAAACAAGCAAACAGATTTTTTTAAGAAGGAGTTCCATCCAAACTTACCCCATACCATGTAAGAGAATCCTACAATCCATTCTACAGCTCAAAACTACAGTCCTGTTCTTGTACTGTATTCTCAATCAAATATCACTGCTGCAGAGAAAAAAATTACTCATTATTAACCACATCTGTATTCTAATGCCATTAAATCCCATAACCACTTTCTGCACATTTACTGAAAGGACATATTTACAGTAGTAGTTTTGGTTCAATAACTGTGGTTTAGGGCAGCCATCCCTGGAAGTGATTTTGGGGATAGCAGATCTTATTGAATGTGTATGTTCTCCTACAAAGTGGACCTAGAAAGTGAGGCATACACAAACAAATGACCATACAGAACTCAACCAGTGTCAGCTTGTATCAAGAGCTTTCACATTCACAGCCCATGCTGGTAATAAAGAAAGAAATCTAATTGGAACTGAAAACCCCACTGCTTACGCACTATTCTTCCAACAGGCCTGCCTGGAGTAATCGTAGAGCCCAGAAATGAGCTCTAAAGGGAATGGTCTCGAAAACTGATGAACATTTCTCAAAAATCTAAATATATCTTAATCAATTATAACATTAAATGCAATAATGCCACTGTAATTAATTAACACCATGATTATTGACACTACAATATATACACAATAATTTAATAGTACTGTATTTTAGTAATATCAATTATTATTGGTAACGTAATTTATTACTGAAGCAATTACTCCATTTGTAAACAGGTTTGTGAAACAGACTGGTCATGATTTTAGTGACAGGATGTCTTCAGATCTCCCTCCCTTGGGTGGAGCTTCACTGGGATAATCAGTCTGCTCATAAAATTTCCATCAGCATGCTATGAACAGAGCAGAGAGACTCTTCTCAGCATGGGCATCTCACTGACACCCACCAAGCATGGCCAGTGTCTGTGTTACAGCTCTTGAAATTATAGTTTAACTTATGGAACCTCAGAGGATTAAGATTTTCTGTGGATTGACAAAGTTGTGCAAAACCATATGAAGCGACATTCAACTATTTATCCTGGTCAGGAACCTATCCCAGGATGCATAGAGCAATTGCCTGTAGAACATTCTAGAATGGACACCAGTTCACTGTAACGCAGACACACACACTTATGGAAACACTGCTTTGTCTAAGAGCATGACTTCAGAGTATGGAAAAATACCTGCAGGACATGGGGAGAGCATGCATTATCCATCCATACAGAGTAGGGCTGGGGTTGGCATTCATGAGCCTGGAAGTGTGAAGTCACAGTGAGCTCCAATCCCACCACATAACATTACATGAGGGTGCAGTTTTATCTACTGAAAGTCATCAGCTGGACTTATCACATTCCTAATTTCACTGATGAGAGCAGGTTCAGAGGTTATCTGCCATACCTGGTGATTGCATGCTGTGTGTTATTAGTGTGTAACTTTTACTAATGTATGCTGCTCAAAAAAATTAACGGAACACTTTGAAAACACATCAGATCTCAATGGGAAGAAAAATCATGCTGGATGTCTATACTGATATGGACTGGGTA